>CAUYSK010009997.1:0-45641 GCA_963575035.1 Avahi laniger
GACCAGCAGCATCAGCACCACCTGGGAACGCACAGCGGTGCAAATTCTTAGGCCATGCCTTAGACCTACTGAATGAGAAACTCGGGGGGTGGGGCCCAGCAGTCTGTGTTTTAACACATTTTCCAGGTGATTCTGATACACAGTGAAGTTTGCAAACCACTGCCTTATGATTCTAGTGGAAACGCTGCTACTGATGGTTCCCACTCTTTGGCACTGGTGAAATTAGGGACTAGATGCCCAAGACTCTGCCACAGCTGCTGCGGAAGGATCAGCTGTGTCTGCCAGATCTCACTCCCCTGTATATACGTGGCTGCTGCCTCATGTTGCTCACCTCCAGCTCAGGACTCCTGGAGGACATCCTCCAGGGAGAACCGGAACCACATTACATGCCTGCATCCTGGCTGCAGAGGACACTAAGCAAGGAATTTAGCTTTCCAGCCTCCATAGTACAGAGGAAGCTAGAAGGTGATTGGAATGGATGTTGACAGAGCCAACCTCTGTATCTGCCATTGATGATGTCCCCTGCGATGTCCAGCGACTCTACACATAAACAGCCTTTTGCAGAAGGGATGGGCCACCCATCCCTACCCCAGCACAACACAGGACATCACCCACAGGCACCCCAGCTGTGTGAACTGTGCTCAGCCACTGCCTGGAATCCAAAGACTTTTCCCAGGCTTCCGGGAGGCTTAACTCAGACATAGTCTGGGCTTACTGTAACCATCACAGAAGAATGACAGAAGTGGCCTGTGGTTTAAATAAAATAACTTTCCTAGCTCCCCTTTTTAATTGTAAATTGAGGTAGAAGTTCCCAAAGGAACGTACCTCCCCTGCCTTGACGAAGTGCATTGTTTCCCAATACGGAACAATTAAAATGATATCCAGTTATTTGCACGCATTTATTCTACAATCAGAGCAAGATCTTTGTATTTAATTGACACTGCTATCAAAGAGCATTGCTTTAACCATACTGATTGTGAGATGTATCAGGGCATTGATTACTGGCAGTAGAAGTCCATTTACTTGACAAGATCTGTCTGCCCCCAAGGTCTGGGCAGGCCAGAAGGATCCATGAACTCAGTTTTGTGTCTCTTAAGGCCCTGCTTCAGCCTCACAAAGGCTTCCCTTCTTACAATTCAGCTCCAACACCATCTCCTTAAAGAGGCTCATCTTGACCACCCAACTCGAGTTGCCCACCCAGAGGTCACGTGTGTCACGTCACCCTGTATCACCAGCTTCTCAGTACTTACTGCTCTCTGAAGTCAGCTCATGTGTTTAATGTCTGTCTCCCTGATAGAACATAAACTCCATGAGGGGTAGGACTTGTCCATTTTGTTCACTGTGGGGCCTCCTGCCATCCTTATCCAGTGCCTAGTAAGTTCTCAGTAAATACTGCAGAATGAATGACTACAACAAAGTGAGTTTGGGTGGCCCCAGGGCCAAATTGCCATTGTCCCTAGAATGTGGTAGGAAGTTATAGCTTACCCTGAAGGTGAGAGAGAAGTGATATTAGGGAATGTGGTTCCTTTAAAGTACTCAGCTGTTCATTCTCTCTGGGTAGAACTTGAGCAGGCCCACAGAGCATAGTTGGGAGGGAGGCACCCCAGGGAAGAGACATGTCAGACACTCACAGTTGGACAGGGTTTTATTTGTACCAGAAGGATAGTTGGTTCCTCCTGACTGCTCCTGAAAGCAGGAATCAGAGGTTGGCTACTCTCACAATTGAGGAAAAGGTAGATCCAGTGCCTTCCCTACGTGGTGCTCATTGCTGTTGGGAAAAAACCCAAATCTTGTCTAACCTTGGGACTTGGTTTAAATTTTCTGTGTGTGACTGATTTAAAGAGATTTTTACTGTTATTTATAGGTAGGCATTTGTTTTCTCATTGCTACACAGTTCAAATTATCCTGGTTAATTTGCTTTTCAAATATATTTATTATTTTAAAAAATTTGGACATTAATGTAGTATTTCCCCCTATATCATAATTTTACATTTCTTAAAAATACACAAAGCAAAATAAGCAGAAAAAGGCAAACCTTGTCGTGACCTAAATGCTCCAGTACCCTAGTCTGCAAGCAGCAGAGCATTCAGGTTAAAAATACAGGCATAGGCCGGGCATCGTGGCTCACATTTGTAATCCCAATATTTTGGGAGGCTGAGGCGGGAGGATTGCTTGAGGCCAGGAGTTCAAGACCAGCCTGGGCAACAGAGTGAGACCCCCTGTCTCTACAAAAAAATTTTTAAAAAATTAGTCAGGCTACACCTGTAGTCCCAGCTACTCGGGAGGCTGAGGCAGGAGGATCACTTGGGTCCAGGAGTTTGAGGTTGCTGTGAGCTATGATCACACCACTGCACTCTAGCCTGGGTGACAGGGCCATTATCCTGTCTCTAAAAAAAGAAAACAAAAACAAAACTGTGGGCCAGAGGTGGTCTGGTTCACCTCTGGGAGGCCCTCTGTAGTTCACTTCTCAGAGCCTTTAGTGTCCTTTGTCAGATGAGGATGATGAGAGTACAGCTTTTTAAGATTTTCGTGACACTGTAATGAGCTACTGCGTGTAAAACTGCGTAACGGCTGGCTGAGTAAGTGCTCAGCTATGACCGTTATCAAGCAGAGGCTAAGGTGAAAGTATGCTCAGGAGAGGCCAGCCACTTTGGAACATGTCCCCAACTCCCACACTGTCCTGGGTTAACTGGTGTACCCCCAAAATTCATGTTTACCTGGAACCTCAGAATGTGGCCTAGTTGGGAAATAGGGTCTTCGCAATGGCAATTAGTCAAATCAAAGTGAGGTCATACTGAATTAGAGAGGGCTCTTATTCAATGCCTGGTATCCTTACAAGAAAAGGGAAATGTGGAGACACACACACACACACACACACACACACACGCACATACACACACAAAGAGAACGCCATATGAAGACCCAGATGCAGAGAGAAGACAGCCTGTTGAAGATGGAGGCACAGATGGAGTGATGCATCTACAAACCAGGAATGCCGAGGATTGCTGGCATCCACCAGAAGCTAGAAGAGACAGGGAATCCCCCTCTAGAGTCTTCAAAGAAACCATGGTCCTGCCGACACTTTGATTTCAGATTTCCGCCCTCTAGAACTAAATAGAAATAAATTTCTGTTGTTGTAAACCACCCGGTTTACGGTAATGTGTTACAGCAGCCCTAGCAAACTAAAACCCTTAGGAGAGACCACACTGTATTGAGCGGGCCTTATTCCCTGCCTTCATCTAAATCCTCGAATTATAGCATGAATGAGATTAGGAGAACAAGACTTAGGGTTTTGAAAAATGGGCTGTAGTTGATACCTTATCAGGTTGTTAGGCATGAGAGCAGATTGAGAAGGACAGTAGAAATTGCATTAATTACTCTTGGACTCAGAAAAGTCTTGCAGCAGCAGTAACAGCACTGACAGCTGCTTTCTCTGTGACTTTTAGGAGTCAGGATAGCACTGCGGTGTTAGGCTATTTTACTGTGCAAAAGGCTCACCAATAGAAAACAAGTGAGAAGCCAGCACCACGCAATGTGGTGCCAAGGTGCCAGTCACACCAGCCTTCCTGCATAGGCCCTGTGCCCTGGCCTGCAGAGTGTGTGCAGTGAGCCAGGGAGCAGCTGCACCTACCTTAGCCTCCTAGCTGGACTGCAGCCCCTCACAGTGTCTGTTCATCCATTTGCTCACTACATATCTACTGAGTACCTACTAAGTGGTGACATCACATCTGGAGTAAGATCTGCTTCTGAAAGCACGGTAGAGTAGCCAAATGAGAGGCAGGCATTCCAGATAGAGAAATCCAGAGATGGAGAAGGAGACAGACTTGTGAACAGAGTGTGACTGGAGGAACTCAGAGATGAAAAGCCAAGTATTTATTGTGTTTCAAGAATCACATCAAACTTACAGCTTCATTGATCAGATTCACTTGAGTGGAAGTAGTACGTCTGTCCAGAAAGCCAGCTGCCTCTTTCTGGGATCTACTAAGGTCTTTTGCTTCCTGGTTACAAAGACCTTTTCTCTTTGAATTCCATGGCAGATTCCAGGGCACCTTCCCAAGGGGAAGAGTCAGGATGACCTTTGAAGAGAATGAAGCTGTCTTTCTAGGTCAAGGCAATGGCTGTACTGATGCATCTACCTTGCCTAATTCCTTTGGAATCCTTGGTTATTGTGGAGCCACCACTACTGTCTTAAATCCTCTCCCCACTTTTTCCAACCCACTAGAATAGCTGTAAAATCATGAGACACTTGCTGACACTTGTTTTCTTTTGTCTTTTTGTTAAAAGCCATTCTAATTGGAGTGAGTTGGTATCTCATTGTGGTTTTGATTTGCATTTCTGTGATGATTAGTGATATCGAACATTTTTTCATGTACCTTTTGGTCATTTGTATGTCTTTTATTGAGAAATGTCTACTAAGGTCTTTTGCCTATTTTTTAAAATCAGCTTATTTGGGATTTTTTGCTGTTGAGCTATTTAAGTTACTTAATTCCTTGCCAAATGTAGATTTTTGTAAATATTCCATTCTGTAGGTTGTCTCTTTGCTCTGTTAATTGTTGCCTGTGCGTTGCAAAAGCTTTTTAGTTTAATCCAATTTGTCTGTTTTTGCTTTTGTTACCTGTGCCTTTAAAAAATCCTTGCCTACCCCAAGTTTGTAAGGCATGTCCCCTATGTTTTCTTCTAGTAGTTTTACAGGGTTGCATTTTACACTTATGTCTTCAATCCATTTTGAGTTGATTTTTGTATAAGGTGAGAGGTAGGGGTCTAGTTTCATTCTGCATACAGATACCCAATTTTCCCAGCACTATATATTGAAGAGTCTGTCTTTTCCCCAATGTGATGTGTGTTCTTGGCACCTTTGTCAAAAATCAACTGGCTGTAGGTGTGTGAATTTATTTCTGGGCTCTCTATTCTGTTCAATTGTTGTATGTGTCTGTTTTTATGCTGGCACTATGCTGTGTTTTAGTCACTACAGCTTTGTAGTATAATTTGAAATTAAGTAGTGTGAAGCCTCTAGCTTTATTATTTTTGCTGAGGATCACTTTGGCTACTTGGGGTCTTTTGTGGTTCCATGTGAGTTTTCCTTCAAGATTATCATTGATAGGTAAGGACTTATTCCTACCATTTTATTAATTGTTTTCTGAGTGTTTTATAGATCCTTTGTTGCTTTGTTCCTTTCTTGTTGTTTTCCTCTGTAGTTTGATGATTTTCCATAGTGCTAAGCTTTGTTTCCTTTCTCATTCCCAGTTGCACATATGCTATAATTTCTTTCTTTGTGGTTATCATGGGGCTAATATAAAAAGTCTTGTAGTTATAATAAATTATTTTAAGGTGATAACAGCTTAACTTTGGTTGCACAGAAATCCACCACCATACACACAATTTGTATTTTGGTTGCCTTAATTTACATATTCATCTCTTGTATGATCCTTAGGCACTAATTGTAGCTGTTGATGTTTTTGATCTTTTTGACTTCAAACCTTCATACTAAAGGATTGAAAGATTTATGAAACACCATTACAACACTGCGGTATTTTGAGTATGATTATGGAATTTTCTACACTGATAATTTTTATACTTTCATGTGTTTTCATGAAAGTAGTTACTGTCCTTTTGTTTCTAGTTGTAGTACTCGTTTAAGCATTTTCTTGTAAGGCCAGCCTAATGGTGGTGAATTTCCTCAATTGTTGTCTGCAAAGGTCTTAATGTCACCTTCATTTCTGAAGGATAGCTTTGCTGCATATAGTATTCTTGGCTGGCAGGTTTTTTTTTTTTTTTTTTTCTTTCTTTCAGCACTTTGAATATGTATCCCATTCTCTTTGGCTTTAGGGTTTCTCCTGAGAAATCTGCCAATAGTCTAATAGAGATTTTCTTATATATGACTTGACATTTTTCTCTTACAGCTTTTAGAATCCATTCCCTTTGTGTTTGACTTTTGACAGTTTGATTATAATTTGCCTCAAAAAAGATTTTTGGGGGTTGAATCTCATTGGGGACTTTTGAGCTCCCTGAATCTAGATGTCCATAACTCTCCCAAGACTTGGAAAGTTTTTGACTATTATTTTCTTAAATAGGTTTTATCACCTTTTTCCATTTTTCTCTCCCTCTGAGATTTCTATAATGCAAATATTTGTTTACTTTATGGTATCCCATAAGTCCCTTATGCTTTCTTCATTCTTTTTTATTTTTCTTTTTTTCCCATTGATTGGGTTATTTCAAAAGACTTCTCTTCAAGATCAAAAATTCCTTCTTCTGCTTGATCTAGGATGCTGTTGAGCTGTCAATTGTCTTTTTTATTTCACTCACTGAATTCTTAAGCTCTCAAGATTTCTTTTGGTTCTTTTTTGTGGTACCTATCTCTTTGTTGAATTTTTCATTCAGATCATAAATTGTTTTCCTGGCTTCATTGAATTGTTTGTCTGTATTCTCTTGTATCTTGCTGAATTTCTTTAAGCTCATTATTTGGAATTCCTTTAGAGGCATTTTGTAAATATATTCTCCTTTGGGGTCTGTTACTGGACTCTTATTGTGTTCCTTGGGTGTGTCATGTTTCCTTGCTTTTTCATGTTTCTTAAGTCCTTATGTTGATACCTGCGCATCTACTGGAACAGTCACTTTTTCCAGTTTTATGAAGTAGCTTTTGTAGGAAGAGGCTATTTCCTATAAATGGATTCTAGGATATTGGTTGGGAATGGTGCATTGGCTTTGATTGATTGTTGTCAGTAATGTGGTCTTTGCACAGATTCTTCAGCTGTAATCCTCATCGGTGATGTTTGCAATTGTCTCAGTGGTCTAGGCTGTGGAAGTTTATGATGGTGGTAGTGCAGTTTTGCTGAAGGTGAGGTGCTGGGTTGGTTGCTGGGTCAGGTGTATGTGGGTGCAGTGGGCTGGGAGGCTGTGTGGTGGGGTATTCTCTAGGGGGGCGGGGTCACTTCCTCTGGGCAGGCTATTGGGCTGAGGGCTGGTGCATGCAAGTTGGGCAGCTGCATAAGGCTCTGTCCAGGAGGGTGAGACACCTCCAAGCCAGCCATCGTGCTAGGGGTAGGTGCCCATAGGCTGGGCTGTTGAGGCACATGGCTTCCCCGCTATGCAGGTCCTCCTGTTTCCCTAGGGGTAGAGTGTTTCATGGGTTCAGACATTGGAATTTTGGTCATTCCTTGGGGCCTAGGCTTCAGGCATTGGATTTGGGGTATTGGTGCTACAGGTACCTGTGTGAACATAGTGGAATGATGGTGGGGCCTCAGAGATGGAGGGGGTCAGTGGCTTCTGGCCCTCAGGAAAATAGATACTCCAAATCTAGGGTTTCAAGAGGTGCCATGCCATAGCAGTGTAGGTTGCCAGGTTGGGTGATTGCCAAGAGGGTTCCTGCTCTGAGGCAATACAGCCACACAGACTCCTAGAAACTGTCTCCACTGGGAGACCCTGCTGTAGCAATGACTGCAGTGATGGGAACCACCAAGGGTCTCTAGCTTATCTTTTTCCCATAATAAGAGGTTCCCCTAGCTCTGAGCCAATCCCAGTAGGGGAGACAGTGTGGCAGAGGCAGGATGCCTTGCTTCCTTCTCTATGGTACTGTCCTGGGCACTCATGCTCCCCAGGATTTCTCTGCTCCACTGCTCTCCAGTGTACTCCAGTCACGCTAGTCAAAATATAGTTGTTTATTTGTTGTTGTGATCTTTTTTGGGTGGGAGGAAATGAATATCATTGGCCATCTTAACTGATGTTACTCTCCTCTCTAGTCAGCTTCTTGCACCAGTAACCATACCCATATTTTTTTCTGGACATACTTCTTAAATTTGCATTAGTTCTTGGTTTTCTTGCCACCATGTCTCTGACCTCATGTCCTTGTGCATACCTTGAGTTTACCAGGTTTAGGTGGGAGAGGCTCACCTTTTGTCTCTTTCCTCAGCCATGGTAACCAGCAGTGTTCCTGAAGGTAGTTGCTCTGTCAGCTGGGTCCAGAGGGAGGACAATATTAATATGGAGCAGAGCTCCTGGCCAAGCTTTAATGAAAATATAGGAGGAGTGAGAAGTAAACTTTTGTGGTTTAAGTGACTGAATTTTTTTTTAATTAAAAAATTTTAGGCTAGGTGCAGTGGCTCACACCTGTAATCCCAGCACTTTGGGAGGCTGAGGCGGGAGGATCACCTGAGGCCCAGGAGTTTGAGACCAGCCTGGCAACATAGCGAGACCCCATCTCTACAAAAAATAAAAAATTTAGCTGGGCATGGTGCTGTGTGCCTGTAGTATCAGCTGCTCAGGAGGCTGAGGCGAGAGAATTGCCTGAGCTTAGGCATTCAAGGTTGCAATGAGCTGTGATCATGATGCCACTGCACTCCAGCTGGGTGACAGAGTGAGACCTTGTCTCTAAAAAAAGAAAAAAATTAACCTTTAATTATAGTAAAATACACATAATATAAAACTTATCATCTTAACCATTTTTAAGTGTACAGTTCAGTAGTGTTAAATACATTCACATTGTTGTGCAACCATTCTGTTTTTTTTTTTTTTTTTGAGATAGAGTCTTGCTCTGCCACCCCAGCTAGAGTATAGTGGTGTCGTCATAGCTCACTGCAATGTCAAACTCCTGGGCTCAAGCAATCCTCCTGCTTCAACCCCTGAGTAGCTGGGACTACAGTTGTGTGCCATGATGCCTGGTTAGTTTTTCTATTTTTTACAGAGATGGGGTCTCCCTCTCACTCAGGCTGGTCTTGAACTCCTTGATCCTCCCACCTCGGCCTCCCAGAGTGCTAGGATTACTGGCATGAGCAGCTGTGCCCAGGCTTGTGCAACCATTCTCTAAAACTTTTCAACTTGCAAAATGAAACTCTGTGCCCATTAAACAATAACTCCCCCATATACACTCTTCCCAGCCCCTGGCAACCATCATTCTACTTCGTATATTTATGAATTTGTCTACTCTAGGTACCTCATATAAATGGAATCATGTAGTATTTGTCTTTTTGTGATTGAGTTATTTCACTTACCATAATGCCCTCAAAATTCATCCATATTGTAGTGTGTCTGTGTATTGCTTCCTTTTTAAGGCTGGATAATGTTCCATTTATGTGTATACCACATTTTGTTTATCCATTCCTCTATTAATAGACATTTGGATTGCTTCTACCTTTGGCTATTATAAAGAGTGCTGTTATGAACATGAGTATACAAATATCTCTTCCAGACCCTGATTTCAATCCTTTTGAGTATATACCCAGAAGCCACTGACATTTTTATGTTGTTTGTTTCTAGAGCATAAATAATCCTATCCTGATGGATACTGCCATTAACTAGGTTAGTGTGCAGGAGCCAGCAAAATTCACTTTATCTTGATATGCAAGGATAGTTGGGACAAATAGTGCTGAGACAACTGGATATCCATACACAAATGAATGAAGTTGGACCCCTTCCTTATACCATGCGCAAAAATTAATTCCAAGGGATCAGAGACCTAAGTGTAAAAAAAAAAAAAAAGAATTTTGGGGGGACACATAGTCAAACTATAGCAGGTGATGAGTATTTGGGTTAGGATGTGAATTGTTTTGAGGTAGTAAGTAGAATTTGGGTATGTAAAAAGGAGATAGAAAGGCCTGTGCAAAGGCTGTGCGGGGGGCGTAGTGGGCAGCAAGTGGTGAGTGAGTAAGAAAGGAAAGTAAGGCTGCCAAGGCAGGTGGGGTCTGAATATTGAGACTACGTATGCCACGGTCAGGAGATTGAACTTCATTTTATGGGCTATGGAAGGATTCTAATCCAGGCAGCCATGACTGCTAGTCTTACCAAGGTCATTCTACCCTTAGACAGCGAGAATGTCCACAGTGTAGGCATGGCCCTCCTGATAAATTCTTTGTGGGTTTCAATAAACTTTTCTTAAGAGATTAGAAAAAGTCCTCTGGAGTAGTAATAGAACATCGGACTATGTGGACAAAGTAAAAGTGATCAGATACTTTGGCTAAAGTCAGGCTTTCAGCAGTTTTCCCCTATGTATGCAGCTGTGATCAGCATCCAAATGTTGATAAAGAATACGAGTGAAGGCCCAGCCACACCGCAGATGCCGATACCTGTTTGGGGTACAGGGAGCTAGAAGGCTCAACATGTTTGAAGACTCTCACTTTAAAATAGTTCCATCTTTTTTTTCAAATATATCCTCAGCCTCACCATTCATTCTGAACTTTGGTACTTTTGTTGACTGTTCTTAGATCATCCAGTGGAAGTGAAGGTTTGGTAGGGGTGGGAAGAGCTATAATTTTTATTCCACATGGGGTAGGAGCCCTTGGTGGGTTCTGAGCTAGGGAGTGACATGGTCTGACTCAGGTCTGAACGTAGTAGCTTTGGCGGCTGTGTGGAGAACAGGCTGTAGGGGGTAAGGATAAAACAGGAGACCACTTAGGACAGGACGAGAGCCCGATACTACAGGCGAGAGGGGTTGGTAGCGTGGCTTATGGAAATAGTGGAGAGTGGTGGCGTTAGGCAGGCTTGGGTTATGTTCAAAGACGGAGACAAGGGAATTTACTGGACTCTTTGGATGTAGGGGGTAAGGGAAAGACCAAAACAAAGGTAATGCCCAGGCTTTTGATCTGAGTAGCTAGTCTGGAATAAAATAAAGTGATCCAATTTTTTTTAAAACTATACGTGTGTACTTAAAAATATGTAAAGTGTACTTCTACATGTGTGCATTCTATATATGTATACTACAAATGTGTAGTTTATATATTATCTATATTGTTACAGGGATACACACATCTCTATGAAAATTAGAGAAACACACCAAATTGTTTACTGCGGTCTTCCCGGGGGAGTGGGAGTAGAGGACAAGGTAAAGGAAGAGAGGGAGGAACTTTCCTTTTTTGACTTATGTGCTTCTTCCATTTAACTGTTATTTTTTCAATGACAACATACTAACTTTACCCAGAAAGATATACACGAAGCTGTTAATCATGGTAATCTCTGGGTAGTGAGAATATAAAATTTTTTTTGTATTTGTATAATATTATCTAATTGTATTAGTTATCTATTGTAACATAACAATATCACCATAAACTTCGTGGCTTAAAACAACACATTTGTTATCCCACAGTGTTCTACAGGTCTAGGCACAGCTCAGCTGTGTCTGCTCAAGGCTGCCATCAAGGTGGTGATTGGGGCTGCGTCTCATCTGGGTTGGAGTAGGGAAGGATCCCACTTCCTTGCTCATCTCGTTGTTAGCAGCACTCGGTTTCTGTGGGTTGTCAGACTGAAGGCCTGTTTCTTGCTGGCTATCAGCCAGAGGCCACCCTCGTCTCCTTGCCATGTAGTCTTCCCAGTATGACCACTTGTTTCTTCAAAGCCAACAAGAAAGAGTCTCCTCATAAGACAGGTGTTACAATTTTATGTAACATGATTGCAGAACTGACATCCTATCTCCTTCGACATGTTGTATTGGTAGAAGCAAGTCCCAGGTCCCACCCACACTCAAGAGAGGGGACATCACAAAGGCATGAACACCAGAGGCCCACTTGATGGGAACAATCATGGGGTCTGTCTGCCACACTGAGTTTCTGATGATAATTTACAGTGCACATATAGCTTCTGTAATGTACTATTTTTTTTTTTTTTTTTGAGACAGAGTCTCACTGTATTGCCCTGGCTAGAGTGAGTGCCGTGGCATCAGCCTAGCTCACAGCAACCTCAAACTCCTGGGCTCAAGCGATCCTCCTGCCTCAGCTTCCCGAGTAGCTGGGACTACAGGCATGTGCCACCATGCCCAGCTAATTTTTCTATATATTTTTAGCTGTCCGATTAATTTCTTTCTATTTTTTTTTTTTTTTTAAGTAGAGATGGGGTCTCTCTCTTGCTCAGGCTGGTCTCGAACTCCTGAGCTCAAATAATCCGCCCGCCTCGGCCTCCCAGAGAGCTAGGATTACAGGCTTGAGCCACCGTGCCCGGCCTGTAATGTACTATTTTTAAAATGTTATATTTCTTTTTAAAAACTTTAAAACACAGAAAAAAAGATTATAAATGACCCTATGAGGTATTCATTTCTTTGTAAAAAGAATTTTTAAGTTGGACTCTATTCTAATTGTGTCTCCTAAAGTTAAAATGTGTTCAAAAAGCTAATAGGAAAGAGAAGACAATTGTTTTTTTAAAAAAGGTTGTGGGGAGGGCAGTCATCAAGGATTAAAGAGCAGAGAAACACACACTTACTGCCTAAAGGGGCATGTCTAGAAGATGACACCTCCTGGCCAGACTAATTACATGACCCAAGCCGTCACTGGGTTGTCTTCAGAAAGCCAGGTTTCCTCTGGAGGCTGCCTTTTGCCTGGCTATGGTGCTGTCATGGACGGACACCTCAACCAGAATTTGGAGGACCTGGGTTCTGGCTTAGAGTAAATTATTTCTGTAACATCAACCAAGGAATCTAACTTCTCTGGGTTTCAAGTGGGAATAAAAGAGATACTTGTACCAGTTGATTCTTTAGAGGCAAATGGATGAGATAAATCAGTCCAGAGCCATTTGGCTTTCTGGAAGTTCAATGTCTAGAGTCTAGAGATAGGGGCATTCTCAACCCTCACGGCAGTTCACTTCTAAGACCTAATTCTATGGCACAGAAGGGTTTCTCCCGTCCACAGCCTGTTGCCACTGCTACTTGGTTCAGGTCCTCACGTGGTGTAGTAAACACCACCCCGAATGTCAGTCCAATTTATGAGGACCAACCTCTTCTTGGTCCCCTTGACTCACATAGCAGACCCCTGGTCAGTTGTCTGGACCAGACAGAGGGCCACCCCAAACCCAGCTAAGCTAATCAATTTCTTGTCTTTGTGAATTTGGACTTGCAACTCTGGAAAGACAGCCTCACTTTAGCAGCCACCATTCGTGCTTCTCACCTTACTGGGTTCCTCAGAAGAGGAGACTTAGGCCTTGGGAAGGAAGTTGAACTAATGGCCTGAGCTGCTTTCCAAGTCTATTCAGTCAGTTAATTCCACTCTTTCATTTGTTCATGAAGCATTCATTTATCTATGATTTGCAGGCACTTTATGATATTTCATTTAATCTATTTGGCTTTCTAGAAGTTCAGTGATCACGAATCCGGAGGCAGGCATCATTATTATCCATTCTACAGATGTAGAAACTAAGGCTTAAAAAGGTACAGTCACTTTCCCGAAGTCTCAGTTAGTAAACGGAGGAAGCTAGGAGTCTAAGTTAGGTTTGTCTGGTTCCAGAGCTCCTGGCTTTTCCCCAGGTAGCATGGTGGCACTTGTTCTCCACTGCAGAGCTTTGTGGTCAATCATAATGGTAGTGGCCATATGGTGGAAGGGAGGAAGGGCGCCATCCCTCTCACACACCACGGAATACCAAGGAGAGTGCAGTATCCAGATGTAGACACTAGGTGGCAGAGTGCCACAGGGCAGACCACTTTCCTGGCCTGGATCTGCTGGGCATCGTTCTCACTTCTTGCTTCCTTCATTCTTTTAAATTAAGAAAAGGGTATGTACTGCTATGGATCCTGCAGTCTTTTACGTTAGATGTGTGCAACTATTAAATATATACACAAACTATAAATGTTTTATACTTTACTGCAAGACATAAAAGAGGAATTAAAGAATGAAAAAAAAATGGAAAGGGGAAAAGAGAACAGTGAGGTATGTATCAATTGTGCAAAAGCCAAAGACTCCATTAAATTGCCTTTTTTTTTTTTTTTTGAAGACACAGAACAACAGAGCGAGACTCTGTCTCAAAACAAACAAAAAAGACACAAGGTCTTGCTGTGTCACCAGGCTGCACTGGCGTCATCATAGCTCACTGCAACTTGAGTCACCATGGCTCACTTGCTATTTCCAAAGTAGGCTGGAACATGCTTTCAAAAAATGAATAATCTTTCACTTTAATCATAACCATATGAAGTCTGAAGTATTCTTTTTATTTTTGGAGACAGGGTCTCTGTCACTCTGGCTAGAGTACAGTGGCATCATCAGAGCTCACCGCAATCTCAAACTCCTGATCTCAAATGATCCTCCTGTCTCAGCTTCCCCAGTAGCCAGGAGTACAGGCGCATGCCACCACACCTGGCTAATTTTTCTATTTTTCATAGAAACAGGGTCTTTCTCTGTTGCCCAGGCTGTTCTCAAACTTCTGGCCTCCAGCAGTCCTCCCACCTCTACCTTCCAAAGTATTGGGATTGCTACACGAGCCACGGAGCCAGCCTGAAGCATTCTGTTTTGCATGCCATGATTGCTGATCATTTAAGCTTCATTAGTGAAAAGAAACAGCAGAGCACGGGTCAAACTTTTGGTCAAAAGAGAAATGAGGAAGAGAGTGAGGCCGTCAGCCACACAGTGGGAAAGAAGGGGCACCATGCCAAAGACAGACCACCTTCCTGCCTTAAAACTCAGAACCTTCCAGAGAAGGCTGGTGTTTTGCCTCTTTAATCCTGTGTTAAACTGGATTTAATCTCCATATTGATCGCCTTCCTTCCAAATGGATGGATATGTTAGGAGTATATTGTCCTGATCAATCCCGATTGTCTGCCAGTATACCCACAGGTGTGGATAAAGCCATCCATCTGCTGTAACCCCTGTAGGGGCTGTACTTCTCTGAATCATGCAGACGAATTTCCTTGGCAAAAGAGACCAGTGTTTGATGCTCAAAAATGTGAGGACGCAAGGAGCCTCAGCTCTTTGTTGAACATACTGGGGAGAAGTTCTGAGTAATAACGTGGGTGACATGAGGGCTTAAAGTCAAGAACTCCTGTGGCAGTTTGGTTTGGCTCAGTGATGGGGCTGACCCCAGATTAAGGAGGAAGCTTTGTCAAAGCGGACCCAGGAGGAGGTGAGCAGAGGCAAGTGGTGTTAGACGGAATAATGACCACACTGAAGGGGGACGATGCTGGTGGTGGGGAAATCAGTTTGGACAAACTTGCAGCAATCCAGGAAACAAATGGTGGTGCACTGAAGTAAGGTAGAAGCAGCGGGAGAAGAGGATGGACATAATCGCTGTTGAGGAGGGAGGATCAGGGACTGGCGACCACCTGGCTAATGTGTGTCCTGGGAATGAGCCTCGAATGTCATACAGCACACCCAGAGGGGCCAACTTTGAGAGGAGCAGCAGTGCTGCCTCACAGCAGATCCTAATTCCTGGGAGGACCCTTTTCCTCCCCACAACCTGCAAAGACAGCCAGATAAACCTTCTCCCTGCCCAGTGGGCTTCTTCTCTTTTTCTTTGTTCCCCATCAGAGCAGCCTGCCTGGGCTCAGTGCTGCAGTGGACAGTCGATTCTGAACATCAACATCTGCAGCATAATTGCTCACCCACTGGCCCAGCTGTTGTTCATGCTCATAGGTAACTTGGAAGACACTTGTTTTTGTGTGAGTGCGTGTGCTGTGAGGAGGGATGCCAGTGAGTGAAACTAGGAATGAACAACCTAAACACAAGAAAACAATCACCTTACCCTCAGCAAAATAGCTAATATTAATGCTTCCACCGTACCTGTGCAAGTTTACAAGGTGCTTTCACACATACGAGCTCATTTGATTTCCTCATCACTTGCTTTCCCAACTATAACGGGCTTGGAGAAAGCAGCTGTGTGATACTCTTTGGTTTTTGTTCTAGATGTTTCTCTCTTCCTGGTCAATGATCCACATGACCTGAGTGTAACTAGGATAGGGTTGTTGGGTGCTTGTTGGTGAGGCTGTGCTGGGGTCTGCAGGGTGCTGTAGCCTGTGGGTTTTGCTGGTTTCCTACTTGCGTGGATTCTTTCTTGCCTGGCTCTGGACAGGTTCCCAGGCTTCATTAGTGCTCAAGGACACTCATCTGTGAAGACTTCTAGGCAAGAGGAGTGTGATGGTTAAGTTTTATGTGTCACCTTCACTGGGCTAAGGGATGCTCAGCTGGTAAAACGTTATTTCTGCGTATATCTGTGAGGGCGTTTCTGAAAGGGATTAGCATTTTAATTGGTAGAGTAAAGATCACCCTCACCGGTGTGGGTGCGCGTCATCTAGTCTGCAGCGAGCCTGGATAGAACGGAAGTGCGTGGGAAGGGCGGATTTCCTCTCTGCTTGAGCTGGGACCCACATCTTCTTCCCTCAGACGTTGGTGCCCCTGGTTCTCAGGCCTTTTGGTTTCGACTAAAACTACATCTTTGGCTTTCATGACTCTCCAGCTCACAGATGGCAGAGCATGGGACTTCCCTGGCCTTACTAATTGCATAAGCCAATCCCTCATAATAAATCACTTTCCATATACCTGTACATATCCTGTTGGTTCTATTCTGGAGAACCTAATACAAGGGGTATCACAGGTGTTACGTACAGAGCCGAGATTGGAAGGTGTGTTACTCAGCACCAGAGAATGGTTCTGGAACTGTAGTCTCCAATCTGTGGCAGGGAGCACAGTCCCTACCCCCACACCAACCCCATGCTGTGTATCATCCTCAGTCCTCTGGTGCCTTCCTTCTGATGTGGGAGACGTTGGTTAATACTGATGAGTATGGTTGAAGAGAAAATTCTAAAATGACTAGACATAGAAAATAACAGTGCGTTTGAACCCTGTCTACTATTTTAGCAATCTGAGGCTTTCCCAAATAAAAAGGAAACAGCAGAAACAAGTGAGCTGGTTGCTTTGGAAGGGCACCTTGAGAGGGTCTTATCAAAGCTACAGCCTGGGTCCCGTGGCAAGTAAATAAGTTCTGTTCTTGTTGACTGATCAACTAAAGTCTTTAGACTTGCTGGCTAAAACCACAACCTGGAGAACTCAGACAGCCACCCTGCAAGGACACGGAATCCCTTAGCTCAGACTTTCTAATAATATATTTCCTCCACAGTGCCTGGAATTTAAGCATCCTTGTTTGTTTTACAGGAGACAGAGGCCTGCCTCCTCTTTTCCCCTTCCTTAGGGGGGGAGTGATGTCCTCATCACTTGCATTTCCAAGTATAACAGCCTTGGAGAAAGCAGCTGTGGATTCTCTATGGCTTTTGTTCTAGAAGTTTCTATCTTCCTATTCAATGCATCATATGACCTAAATGTAAATGAGTCAGAATGGGTGCTTGAAGATGACTTGTCCCAGTGTTCCTTGCTGTGAGGAGGCTTCTTGGGTGCTTGTGTGATGCATCTGGGTTTTGTAGGGTACTGGCTGAACCCTAACTTACAGTTGCCGTGGCAGGCCAGAGTGTGAGACTAGTGGCACACAGAACACTGAGTAATTGTGCTTTCAGAAGCAACGGCATCCCCAGAATCAGACGTCAGTGTCTTTAATTAAGCAGGGTCTAGAATGTGTCAGGGAACTAACTCTGGGCCTGAAGGATTTTCATGTGTCCTGTTGTTGCTAGATCATCATGGTCAGAGGAAAGACTGTCTCACGAGCATCATGCAGAATTTGGGGCCATCGATGTTTGTGTGAAAGGCAGGTATAACTCAGTTTGGAATAAACATGTCTTTCTGAGTTAATCTCAGGTAAAGGGTACCTTAGTTTATTTCCTATCTGGAATTTGAGTTGCTTACCACTAAAAATATGATGTTGGCAAAGAATGCTTTTCTTTCCACAAGAGGGGCAGTGTAGTGAAGTGATTAAGTGCAGGGGACTCTGGAGCCAGATAGGCCTGGCTTTGTTACTTAACAGCCATGTGACCTTGGGCAGATTACTTAACCTTTCTATGCTTCTGTTTCCTCATCTACAAAAGGGGGATAGTAATGGCAACTACTTTGTAGGTTTGTGGTAAGGAGAAAATGAATTAACATGTATAAAGCACTCAGAACGATGCCTGGCCGAAGTTAAGTGCTATATAAGGGTTTGTTGTTATTTTTCACCAGAGCAGAGTGTGATTGATTGATTGATTGATTGACAGGTCTTGCTCTGTCACCCAGGCTAGGAGGAGTGGAATCATTGTAGCTCACTGCAGCGTCTAACCCTGGGCTTAAGCGATCCTCCTGCCTCAGTCTCCTGAGTATCTGGGATTACAGGTATGTACCACTAAACCCAGGTAATTTTTTAAAAATTTTTTGTAGATATGGGATCTCACTGTGTTGTCCAGGCTGGTCTTGAACTCCTGGGCTAAAGTGATCCTCTTGCCTTAGCCACCCAAAGTGCTGGGATTATAGACATGAGCCACTGCACCCAGCCTAGAATGTGAAATAGTAATAAAAAATGTCAAGGAAAAGCTAAGACTATACTCAGTAGTTTTGGCCTAGGAGGTAGGAGGCCTGGTCTCTCTGATCACGCTTCCCACTAAGTAGTGGCTAATTCTGAGCCAATCAGAGCTTCAGTTCCTTCATTTTAAAATGATGAGGTGATAATGCAAGTGCCCATCAACAGATGACTAGATAAAGGAAAGGCATATAGATATAATGCAATATTCAGCCATAAGATAGAAGTTCTGACACATTCTACAGTAGGGATGAACCTTGAAGACATTATGCTAAGTGAAATAAAGCACAGACAAAACATAGAAAGACAACTATTGCACGATTCCACTTCCATGAGGGATCTAGAACAGGCAAATGCATGGAGACAGTAAGTAGAATTGAGGCTGCTATTGCGGGGCTGGCGGAGGGGGAATGGTCAGTCGTTGCTTGATGGAGTTTTTTTTTTGGGTGATGAAAAAGTTTTGGACACGGATAGCGGTGAGACACAACATTGCGGATGTACTTCATGCCACTAAATTATACACTTAAAATAGTTAAAATGGCAAAGTTCATGTTATATATGTATTTTGCCACATGTAAAATCAAACATAATTAAAAAGGAGCATTGAAAAAGAAGTAGGCTAACTTCGAAAGAGAAAGTCACTTGCTACCAACTTTGAAACTTTTATAGGCCACGGGGCTACCAGAAAAAAAAATGAGGTGGTGACAACATTAGCCCACAGGGCCCATCCAGCTCCAACCTGCTGTGAGGTCACCCCCGGTCCTCTCCAGCACTTTGGTGGCTGTTGTTTCCTTTGGACACAGCTTGAGATCCTTCCTCCCAGACCCCTGTCTGTCCCATGGCACTTCTACTAGCCCCAGCTGTGCCTGCCTCAGGGGCCTGCTGTGCTGTAACTAGCTTTTCTTTACTCACGTGTGGCGTGTTTGTCACCCCCTCATTAGCCTCTTATGGGCAGGGGCTGGATCTTTTCCTGCATTTGTGCCTCCCCCTCCACCAAGTCCCTGACTCAAAATGAGTCAGAATGGGTGCTTGAAGATGACTTGTCCCAGTGTTCCTTGCTGTGAGGAACTTTGGAGAATCTGCTGGCAGTGTGCTCTAGACCTGGGCTTTGCAAACATTGTAAACTTCTGCTCTGCTCCCTGTAACAAATACAGCTGACTCTGTGACCCAGAACATACATACGTACATATACACACATACTTAAAGCTTCATGGAATGATACGATATGTGATACAATCAAGATTTTGGATTCATTCAGTTGTTTTAAATCATCAGAGTTACACTGATTTTTGTAGCCCATAATGTCCTGTTCACAAACCTTGTTATTAGGCGACTGGCTCACTTGGGTGTGCCCACTGCTGGCAGAGAGGGGGAGCCCCTGGGTTGGGCTGCAGTGAGGAATGAAGGGGGTCTGCGGGGTTGGAGGCAGAAGTGGGCTCAGTGCCGGCTGGGGAGAAGGATGCCCACCTCCCCCGCCCCTCCTAACAGGGCCCCCTACAGGGGGGGGCCGGTGGTGCTCATTCCGAGTTTATTTAGTGGAATGAACACCTGTTTAGTTGGTTTAGTTGAATAAACCTTTCATGCTGCTGTGTGCTAGTTGTTGGGTTTTGGGCTCAGCACTTGGACTCTCTTCCTCCTGGAGAAGCACCGAACTTGTCTCCTCCCTTTCTGCACAACTGCCCTTCAGATGTGTGACTGCCTTGAAACCTGCCGTGGACCACCTGTAGAATTTACCTTCCTGGACAGGCTCTGACCCTACTGTGTCAGGCACCCCACTGCTCAACCTCAGCAAATGAGGCTGGTTCTGCTTGCCGTTTTAGTTTTGGGAAAATGGTGTCCCTAGAGGAGAGTCGAAGGAGCAACGAGCCTGGCCCTGGTGATTCTGGAACCTATGCACAGAGAAGACAACCTCCGTGGCGTTGGGAGCGGGCTGCAGTGGGGACCCCCTACCTGCCCTGAGCTCTTTTTCTAAAGCAGATGAGAGAAGTCATCTCTCTTGATTTCAGTGTCTGCAGGGAGAAAGCACAGGCATCTCAGCCTTCCTCTGTGAGCACGAGGAGGGTCAGGACGCAGGTGTCAGAAAGTGCCTGATAAGCAGCATAATTCTTGTCCTTGTTGTCCTTGTCAGTTCCACCTGTTCTCCTGAAAAGCCACTTCTGCTTGACCAAAGTGAGGACTGCAGTACGCTCCACCTTTCCCGTAGGACCAGGGAATACATGCCTCAGTGTTCTCAGTAGCAGATTCGGGATACGGCATATATCCAGAGCAAGCCAGAAGAGTTGAATGTCCTTAAGCAATGAAAATCTCCCTTAACTTCACTGGTGAGCGGGAAAGCGCTCCTCTCTGCCAGCTTCTCCACCCCAGCTGTGACACATGTGCACAGCCAATGTCCAACCCCCTTGTGACAGGTTGGGCTGGGGTCGGCCATCAAAGGGTAAGTGTGATATAGCTATTATGTACCCATAATGATTTTTTTTTAAAGGGTAAAAGCAATATCTTTTGGTAACTGCCCAGAATTACTTGGTGAGACTGCCTCATAGCAACTTCACAGACAAGAATTTAGAAATGATTATGGAGCCCTTCCCCACTGGCCAGAGGAAGTAGCCATGGCTTGTGGTGAAAATAATGCTCACCAGCTAAGAGCCCAAGAGGACTCTAACGTGACTCATGCCAGTCCCCTCTCTGTGGAGATCAAGTTTCCCCAGTGCTCTGGGCTTTAAGCTCCTTGGTGAAAACAGGCTGGAGAGAGCCAGTTCTTCCCTCAGCCACGTCTCACCCTATCCTCCTCAGAAACATCATTTGAAACTGGCTCCCAAGACTCTTTTATGACCACCTTTTCTTACAGCTGTTTTTGGGTTACTACCTCTGTAATTTCCAACACACTGCCATTTTCTATCTCCCGCTTACGTTTGTAGTCACTGGATGCTTTGCGGCAGATGCGCCAGTCGGGCTCCCTGTGGTGACAGTCACAATAATGATCACGGTGTGGCCGAGAACTTGCATAAGCCCTCCACCATGGAGAACGCTCTGCAAACATCAGGTAAGCTCAGGGTGGACCAGATTTGCCATAGCCACCCTTTCCTACAGGTATTAACGTGAGTTAATAGAAGTGTCTCTTGAGCAATTCCAAAATCCTGGCCAGAACTATTACTGGGGGAGAATCCCACTATGATAGATTTATTGCATTTTATGCCTCCAAGTCCTTTACTTCTGTAGCCAAATGCTCTGGATGTGGTTTTGCAGTTCCTCCTACTAAAGGATTCATTTCTCAATCTCTTTTATCTGGACTGGTCTTGTGACTTGCCTGGGCCGATTGAATGCCACGAAAATGACAGGTGACAGTTCTGAGTCCAAGCCTCAAAAATCCTTGTCTACTTGCTTTCTTGCATCTTTGTTATGGCCATGAGAACATGCTTGGGCTGTCCCACTGAAAGATTAGAGTCATATGGAAGAGAGAGCTCAATCACCTCAGGGGCCTGACCAAAGTCAGCCTAGATGAGCTGACTTCTGCGAGTGAGGCTGGCCAAGGTCAGCAGAGCAGCTTTGATGGGCACCCAGACATGTGATCAATAAATGCTTATTGTTGCATGCCACTGAGGCTCTGAGAGCTGTTTGTTACACAGCATTAGCGTGGCCATAAATAACTGACATGCCCATTTAGAATGATGTACTCCTTGAAGAATTATTAGAAGCACCTTTCACCTTCTGATAAAATAAGTCTCCGCAGATACCTTCTTCACTTGCATTGCCCCAAGTTGAATATCTGTGATTGGTCTCCAGTGATACAAAATGTGTTTAACATCATCTTTGTAGAAACCAGAGAATGAACACAACTGAACGTCATTCTTTATTAGGCATCAAATGAACAGGAGGGCAGAAGCAAAGTCAGGAAGAGTGACTACCTATATTTCCATAGGCTTTGGATAATACCCTATCTACAGATGGGGTGAATCATCTGTAACAGTTAACATTCATCACATGGGCATCAGGATAAAACTCCTTTACATGTAATCTTTAGAAGACTTTTGGTGGGAAATGGCAATGTTTGGCTCCTCTAATTTTAGAATGGATCAGAAGCACAGACAGGAATCTGCCAAAAAAATTTCTGAATCCAAAACTGTTGTGGTCTTTATCAATTGTAATGTGATTATCCTCAGCTGGAGTCCCTAAACCCTGACACATAAGAGTAAGTAAAAGTACTCTATTCTACCTTTTAAAGTACTATACGGACCAGAATCTATAGCAAGGTTTATAAGACAGACAGCAAGCTTCTGGTTATTTGGTTATATTAATATATGTGGCCATATATTCTGACAATGATTGAATGAAGCATATGAGGAACTTCATTAATGTGCCTTTGGTCATTCAAGGCCTTCCATCAGTCAGTCTCAGCAAGGGCACTTACTGAAAGTGAGTCTTGTCTCTCAGAGATTGATTTATAGACAAGAGACAATACAAACAAGTTGCTGCCTTTCCCAGCGAAACACCGACGTCTTCTCCCTCTGCTCAACTCAGCCTCTGACCACGAGCTGTGGACATACACTGTGTGCCTTTAGGCAGGAGGATCCTTGAGTCAGTTCCTGGTCCCGTGGGCCCCTGTGGCTTTCCCTCACAGATGCTTCTGGCTCTGTACAGGAAAACCATTGTGTGCTGCTGCCCAGTGGCAGAATAAGACCCCAGGAGGGCAGGGAGAGGCAGCAGCTGAGAGGATAGTGATGCAGCGCATTCTCTCCTCTGGCCTCACCGGGGTCTTGAGAGGAGACCATGGTTTTTAAATGAGCATTTACAAGGGAGTGAGACAACACAAAGAGAGACTCAGTGTGATTAACAAAGAAAGATACCTTTCTTTCTGAGTGAAATGTGTGAGTCATTTTCCTTACAACACTGCTGTGATTCAAGTAAAGTTTTATGGCCACATTCTAAAACCAAATTTTGGACAAATACAGGATTTATAAACACTTGATATATCTATCGTACAAGCTGTAGAAAGAATTGCCATTAGGCAATGGCATCTTTGCAAAATTCATTTTCTAAAATTGGGGAGAAGTTCCGCAGGAAACAGGCTAACCATAAAGCCTAGTCACTGGATACTATAAAAAAAGAAAGCCCCACAAAGATGAAGGAATACAGACACATGAGACTCCTATCCACAGGTACTTGCACTTGAGGTGAGGGAAGGTCTACTTATAACAGCCCTTCCCCTAGGGCAGTGTTGCTCAAAGTGGGGTCTCTGGACCAACAGCATCAGCACCACCTGACAACTTGTCAGACACCAGTTCCTGCGCCTCTTTCCAGATCTGCTGACTTGGAAACTCTGGGGTGGGGGCCCAGCAACCTGTTTGCACAAACTCTTCTGGGGATTCTGATGCACAATCTGCCTCACAAGTTATACAGGAAATGGTTTTTCTTATACAAAAAGATTTAGCATTTAATGCCTTAAGGCTGTGGTCCCCAACTCCCAGGCCACAGACTGGTACCACCCGTGGCGTATTAGAAACTGGGCCCCACAGCAGGTGAGTGAGCGAATTTTCATCTGTATTTACAGCTGTTCCCCATCACTCGCATCACCTCCTGAGCTCTGCCTCCTGTCAGATCTGCAGTAGCATTAGATTTTGCATTATGGTGAGTTGTATAATTATTTCATTATATATTACAATCTAATAGTAATAAAGTATACAATAAATGTAATGCTCTTGAATCATGCTGAAACCATTCCCACCGCCCCACACCCAGGGAAAAATTGTTTTCCTTGGTCCCTGGTGCCAAAAAAGTTGATGACTGTTACCTTAAGGCATCCATTGAATGTAAGAGATGACCCTCTCTCAGTGCCACCAGGATGGTGCTAATATTAGGTCATTAAATATGAAACATCCGATTTGGAATCAAAAGTTGACTATATCTCAAATAAGCAGCACAGTTAACACAGTTTTGCCATCTTAAGGGTAGCTTGTTTATGCCAGCAGTGAAGAAGCCTGGAGAGTGAGCTAGTGATGATGAAATCTTGAAAGGTATATTCCACAGGTTGTTGAGAATTGAATGTTTTTCCTTGCAAGAAGTGGTCCAAAGCCTGGAAGAAGGGTAGTCAGTTGGTGCAAGGTCAGGAATATGGTGGATGACGAACAGTTTCCAAGTCCAGCTGCTGCAGTTTGAGCAGCGTTGTTTGTGCGACATGTGGTCGAACGTTGTCTTGCAAGAGGATTGGCCTATCTCTCTTGACCAACCTTGGCTGCATCCCTATCATTTCATCCAGTTGGCTACAGTAGACATCCGCTGTAATACCAGCAGATGTGGATAATATCAGCACTGGACCACCAAACAGACACTATTAGCATTTTTGATGAATATTCGGTTTTGGACTGTGTTTCGGTACTTCATCTTTATCCAACCATTGTGCCAAACACTTGAAATTGTCAAAAAGAATCCATTTTTCATCATGCAAGTAACAATACATTTAGAAATGGTTCACTTTTGTGTCATGACCGCAAAGAAAGGCAAGTTTAGGATGATTTCTCTTCTGATACTCGTTTAGTTCATGCAGAACTCATCTATCTCTTCTTCACCTTACCAGTTTATTTCAAATGGTCCAATATTGTTGGAATAGTAATGTCAAACTTTGCTACGAATTCACATGTAAGTTGAGATGGATTTGCTTCCACTTCTGCTTTTAGCTCATCATTATCCACCTTGGTCTCAGGTGACTCATGTGGCTCATTTTCAGGATTAAAAGCACCAAAACGGAATTAAGATCACCAAATGTCAAACCATCGATGTACTTACTGTGTGTTCATTTGCCACATCCTTCGCAAACACTTCGTTGATATTTCCATCTGTCTGAGCTTCATTGGTTCCACCTGGGTACTCAGATTTGAAAATAACATGAATTTTTGACTTATCTATGGTTTCAGAAAAATTGCTCTAAAAAAATTTTGAAAGATAATTACAAGGCAAACCATGCATTTAAAAGATTGAGGATGTACCTTCACAATAAAAATAAAACAAGTTTCAAAGGGAAATGTGAGAGATATCAACTGTCAAACTTACTAGTACTTGAGAAAATCAGACATTTTCATACTTAATAACCTATTCTTGGGATTATTAGTAGTCATTCAAATAGTTCTTGGTGTTCTATGATTGAATCTCCAATGACAAGTTTTGTTGCTGTGCACATAACTACTAAGCCATTTGGTTACAGCAGCACCTCACTTCCTGGAACCAATGTCTGTATCAATGAAGAAAACTTAAGTTATACTGTGATAACAAGTCACTCCTGAACTTCCCTAACATATTAAGGTTTTATTTCTTTTTCATAGTACATCTGTAACACAGCTTGGCAGGGGAACTCTACTCCACATGGTCACTCAGGAACACAGGCTGATGGGATGTCTACCTCAACACGTGCTTCATGATTACCATGACCCATAATGGGGTACAGGATGTGGTGAACTGCACACTGGCTTTTAAAGCTTCCATGTGGAATTGATGCATCACTTCCACTAATATTTCATGGAGAAGCAAGTCACATGGCCAAGTCTAACTTCAATAGTGGACAAGAAGTACGTCTATCTTGTGCCCAGAAAAAGAACTGGGATATCTGAGAACAGCCTTGATAAGTACTAGTCAAGGTTAGGAGTTTGTCATCATGTGCAAACCTGTGTGTTAACATTCACAAAACAGAGCCCGGAGTCTTCGGTTTCTACATTCATTCCTTATCTGTTTGATCCTATTAACCTTCAAATCCATACCCTCCCTCCCAAGATCTTTTTTTTTTTTTTTTGAAAACAGGGTCTTGCTCTGTCACCCAGAGGCTGGCTTGATCACAGCTCACTGCAGCCTGGAACTCTTGGCTCAAGCGATCCTCCTGCCTCAGCGTCCTGAGTAGCTGGGACTACAGGTGCATGCCTGGCTAATTTTTTTTTCCCCCCAACTGGCACCTTGATTCTGGACCGGCTAATTTTAAAATACATTTTGTAGGTGGGGTTTTGCTATGTTGCCCAGGCTGGTCTCGAGCTCCTGGCCTCAAGTGATCCTCCCTCCTTGGCCTCCCAAATGCTGGGATTACAGGTGTAAGCCATTGCACCTAGCCCCAAGATTTTCTTTGATCAAACTTTTTCCACTTTTTCCAAGTTAAAAAAGTTGAAGTTAATATACATACAGAAAAGCACACAGATCACGAGTGTGCAGCCTAGTGAATGGTCACAGAATGAATGTCATAGTGCACCTACCCCACAGGCCAAGAAATCAGCCTGACCAGGAGCTCACTGGCCCTTTTGACCTCCTCCCAAATCTCTCTCCCCTCTACCCTCAGGGAAGCACTCTCCTGACTTCCAACTCCATACTTCAGTTACTTTGTTACACTCATCCATTCAACCAGCATTTGTCAGCCAGGCACCGGAACTTCTCTGTCCTGGCAGATGGTGTTACAAACTCCAGCACAAAATTTGATCCTAGTGAGCTTCCTGTCAGAAGTCAGGATTATTTTTTGGAGGGTGACATATTTTAGGCAGGGTTGGGGGTGAGTGAGCTCTCTGAACTCTCAGGGACTCGACCTAATAAATGAATATTTTATTTCCTGTTTTATTTAAGCACTTGCAGTACTTCCTACCAGAGTAGACTGGACCACACTGGAGTCTCTTTGCTGCCTGACATGAGAAATAAGCAGCCTGCCCAGCTGGCACTTGATCTCCTACCACCAACCTTGACACAGCATGAAGCTGCCTGGCACCACCGGTGGCAGAGCAGCGCCTGCCCATCTGCAGCTCAGGTAGTTTTCTCTTGCCCTCAATCACAGAGCCTCTCCCTCCCAGGTGCTGCTAGGGCTGGGTAAACTGGTTCCTTCTGGGTTGGGGAATGGGGAACAAGTGTAAAACTTGTAAGATTGTGGTATTTGGTCTCAGGAACAGGAATATTTCGTATACAGCTTCCAGTACCTCAAAATGAGGGATAGATTTTCTGCCCTCTTGCCTATTAAATATTCAAAGGTCTTACTGGAGAGGCAGTGGCAGCTGCGTTCCTAAAATGCCAGTTCCTCCTCAAATATCCTCTAAAACAGACATGTCTGTATAAGCATGCACCCACTGAAAAAACGGTATTTTGTTTTCCAGCTTCTTTGTGAAATCCTTACCAGATTTCAGGACAGGTACTCGAGGATGCTGTGACAGCTTTGATTCTGTCTTTCGCACTGTGAGGGCTGAGTGCAGCTGTCCACTTCCGCCCATGGGGGATAGCCAGGGGCTTGAGTGTCACAGCTCTGGAACATCACAGCCACTTCCTTTTGTGGTAATAATATTCGACAAAGTGTACCTTAACTATGCTTTATAATCATCTGGCTTTTAAATTATAGCCATGCTGAAGAAGAGCAGAGTAAACATATGATTAGTAATTTCCTTATGCAGAGAGAAGAACTGAATAGTTTCTGGCTAAGGCCCAGGGCTTTAAAAATATTGTGCTTTCTGTAAAAAAAGAAAATGGGAAGCTATCTTTATTCCAAAGCCAAAGCAATGGTTCATGGCCTTTTTCCTGAGCAGTAACAGTCCAGCTCCACGAGGAAGTGGGGAAGGAAAAGACTAACTTGGGAAAATACTCCGAGAGCCGTTTGCCTGCTCAGCTGCTGTCATCTATGTACTAAGCTGCCCCTCTGCGCCCTGTAAGCACAGTAAAATGGATCCAGCCTTCTAGAAAGTACTCCAGGAGATGCAGAAATGCCACTGAACACGGATAAACAACACACAAAGACTGTGTGGTATCTTCTTTTTCCTGTACTCTGTAGGTCAGAATTTAGTGTCTTGATCAACAGCAAAAGACAAGCTCCTGATACATTAGAGATAACATATAATATTTCCTGTTTTGATTCAGTTCCCTCACCCTGCCTACTTGTTTGGAAAAAAACAGATGTATATTGTCTCATAATTTGGGAGTAACAACTCCTTAGTGTGGACCAAAGGACACACTGAGAAACACCTGAGATGCTTGTTAACCATGCAAGGTCCCCAGACGTAAAGAATGAGAATCCTTAGGGCAGCCTCGAAATTTGCATTTCCCCCAGCCCTCTCAAAGTTCTTACAAGCGCTGTGAAGGGAGAGCTTGCATAAAAGCATCATGAAAGTATTTCTACTTGCAGCAGGCTCCCCAAAAAAGGACATACCAGGGTTTAGAGAAAGGTTATGGGTGGTCATTCATTATTTCCTTTTGAGGGAGAAATAGCACTTTTCTTACCTGATTCCATCTGCAGGGGATTGCCATGTATCTGCAGTATTTCAGTATTATGAACATCAGGGATAAAATTGTCTTCAGAGTATTGATAACTTACAGGAAAGGGCTCAACACTTCATTTAGTTTGGGACCAGTGTTAGGTAGAGTGATTCCAGTGAATTTCTCCAGATGCACCTCCCTCAACTCCCCACCTGTGTAAGTGAAAGGTTGAGAGGTTTAGTCATCAGTTTAGTTGTAATAGTGGCAAGGCAAGTTGTTGGTTTTGCTTTCTGAATAGTAAACTCTCAGAGGTCCCACTGCTCCATTCCTGTTGTCTTGGGGTAGAGTCCAGCCTTCAGCTGCTCAACTCCCAGGGCACGGTTTCTGGGAAATTGGCTCACGGTCACCTAAAGGTTTATTTAGCCTTCTATTAACTTAAGCTGGAAAATAAGATTAGGAGTCTCCAGTCCTATGCCAGCCTCACTCGGGGACCTTGCCCAAGCCTCCTGTCACAGATCCCTTTATGGAGTCACCATAAATCACAGCTGTACCAATGGGATAATCAGGCTTGTTTATATAGTATGCCAAGATCCCAAGATAAAAAGCATTCGAACTGCCCCGTGTTATTAAAGCAAACAAGGCACAAGCCAGTGTGCGTTACCCGGATGTTAGATACATAATTGTATAAGACCTCACTCAAAGATAAAATAAGATTCACTTTCTTTTCAAAATTTAGCCCCAGAAATCTAAGGTGTAGCACTCAGACGTAGGGATTCATTTTCTAATGCATTTATAATTAATGCCTTTCCTTTCTCTGATGGAACAAAGAAAGTTTCTAGGCCCACGGTCTACTTGAGGTACAGTCCTCCTTGCTCAAAAGGCATGTCTTCACTGTTCAGGGACAGACCATGCAGGGTTCTCTTTCTCTTCACAAACACACACTCTTCTGCTTTAATTTATTGTGCCATTTTGGATGTGTAGGAACTTGGGCTTGAATAATTACCTGAACTGAAATTTAGTCCGAATTCCAGAGCTAAAAGATCTGTCCTGAGAGGGAAAGAAAGGCTTATGACTCCAGGTGGCTGTGACCTCATTTTCATGGTTCATGGCAGAGGACAGTCCCTCGTGGTCCAGGAGACCAGTCTGTCACTTCCCAGGTCTGCCCTGCATTGCCAACGCCACTCTCTCTGCTGCTCCCCAAGCTCTTTTCTGAAAGATTCACATGTCAACTTTGTGAAACAGGCATTAAGATGAAATACCTGTTGGAAAAGTGTACTCTCTGGCCCTTTTTTTTTTTTTGTGAGACAGAGTCTCTCTTTGTTGTCAGGGCTAGAGAGTGCTGTGGCGTCAGCCTAGCTCACAGCAACCTCAGACTCCTGGGCTCAAGCGATCCTTCTGCCTCCCGAGTAGCTGGGACTACAGGCATGCGCCATCACGTCCGGCTTTTTTTTTTCTCTACATATATTTTTAGTTGTCCAGATCATTTCTTTCTATTTTTTAGTAGAGACGGGGTCTCACTCTTGCTCAGGCTGCTTTCGAACTCCTGACCTTGAACGATCCACCCGCCTCGGCCTCCCAGAGTGCTAGGATTACAGGCGTGAGCCTCCGCTCTCAGCCTCTGGCCTCTTTCTTGAGCTCAAATTTAAAAAAGGGAGGGAAGGAAGGAGGGAAAGAGAAGTTTCAATGATATTTCTCTAATGCACCTGGCTCTCCCAAATGGCTTTGGTCAAAATTCATCATCAGCAACTGTGCCAAAACACTTAGTTTGAATTTTGGCTGTCATGCTTCTCCATTTTAATGAGATGGCCCCACTTCTTTTTACTCTTTAAAAAGAACTTGAAAACAGGTACGTTTGGCCAACAGCATTCTGAAATAAAAGGTCTGTTCAGCTTCATCTCTCCTTTCTTGTTGCTATACATTTCAACAAGTCGCCCAGCAGTTGCACCCAAAATTAGAGTCAAGGATTGCTTCTGCACCTGAGAAGAGCCAACTCAGAGGCTCCCCTTGGAGGTTACCTGTCTGATAAGCTGTTTGCCTAATAGGGTCTCAAATTTCAGCCTCCGGACTTGCAACCTGAGTCTCGAGCCAAGCTGTGGAAATGGACAAGTGCTCTCAGAAGACACCTCCTCCCTTGGAGCTCAGAGTCCAAGACCAGCAGACCGCACACTTGCCCTCCCTGCTCAGTCCATCCATCAGCGTTTGCCGACACTGCTGTACGTCAACAGGATCAGGGCAGACAGCTGTCGCAGATGAAGCAGGAACAAGGAAAAGAGCTTAATGAAATTTTATTTTGGAGATATGGCAAGAGTCTAAGGCACTTCAAACATTTAAATACATATAGGAGCAAAGTAAATGTGACATGGTATGAAGGAATCAATCCATAAATACAAAGAACTACACTATGTTTCTCTAGAGGCAAATAATAGCCAGTTCCTCTAACACAATCCAACCTTTATCAATAGATACAGGGTTGTGCCATTATTAATAAAAATATGGTAATGTTACAATATAGTTCATGTCTTTAATTACTATAGAATATAAAAGTTGAAAATACTGTGTCAATTTCATATAGACACCTTTTATATAAAAAGTCATATAATACATCCACCTAGATAAAACCAATTAAAAATATTTCCTTTTGTAAGTTCTGTACTTTTTGAGAATTCCATCTTCTATTATTAAATCAGAAACTACCAGTCCAGGCCCAAGTTGCTGATAGTCAGTCATCGCAACTTCCTTACTTTAAAAGAATACAGACAAAAGGAACATCACCTTGGGATGGAATTTTGGAAGAGATTTCCAATGATTCCACATTTAGTAAATATAAATATTTGTGAAAAATTTTAAAACATGACGTCAGTGAGAACCTGACACTTCTCAGTGGTGGTGGTGGGGGAGTGGAGAGAAATAACAGAAGGTGCCCATTCAGGTCAGCTTACAGTTTCCTACGACTGTACATAAGGGAGCAGAGACTCAACAGCAACAGCTACTGGGTTAAAGTGTGCCCTACACAGAGAGACGATGGCCAGAAAGGAAGCACGCGTGCCCAGGCTGGCAGTCTCTGCACTGAAAGCTTCAGCCTTTAGCCCTTGGCTTTATGCTTCTGTTTGCTGGTGAGCTCAGGCACAATACGTATACATTCAGTATCTGTCACCCCAACAGGAACAATTAGCAGCTTAATGGTGGCATGTAAATGGAGAGCAATTTGCATGTAATCAATCAAATGAACCTCGGTGGGTGGGACCAGGAGATGTCTTCCTTCCAAGCCTAGGCGTGCCCTAGAGACCAGGAAAGGAAAAATACTGGGGATTAATAAGTGACCTCAGGCAGATATGTCCCCTTTGACATAGGAGCATGGCCCCTCATAGCCAAAAACCACCTGTGAGCCAGAGCCTTGAGAGCTCTGGCCAAGAATAGGGGACAGATGTCCACAGCCCCAGCCATGACTCCCAGGTCAGCCAGACCCAGCAGTGCCATATCCAAGTTAACTGCCCAGAGTGAACTCTCGACTACAGGCTGCCCACCGTCTGCTTTAGGAACAAAGCCAAAACCATGGTGGTATGTATCCATGGGCTCGGGGTGTGCCATTTGAATAATTCTGCACAGAATAAAAACCTCCACATGAGGATGTGAGAGGTTTTTATTCTGTGCAGACAAGCAGAGCTCAGCCTCTGCTAAACATCAGCTCTCCTGGCCTTCAGGGTGGGGCAGACATGACGAACTCTTAAGCTCCAGACTAAAACTTCCATTTTCAGAAACAACATAAAACCTGTGTCTGTCAATTTCCCAAGGATGGGGGTCTGTCAGGCTGGTGGATTTCAGCCTATTTACAAACGCCAAACGTACAACACTGACCGGAGATTGGGCTTTTGCGAAGTTGACGTGGGCATAGAGGAGAACAGCGATATCCTTGTGTCCTGCTTCCAGGGCTATTGAGAGCGCGGTGCTGCCATCCTTAAGATAAGATGGAAAGAACAAGCCAGGTTGGGTTTCTCAAACTTCCAGACAGCCACAAGTTACCAAAACACTGTCCAGCAATTGACAAGGTTCCCCAAATACAGCCATTTGTTCATTCCTTTAGGAAACTTCCCTGAACCTTTAAGTGTGGAGGCCTGAGGATGCAAAGATGAATGAGGCAAGCCTCCACTCTCAAGAAATCTTAGAGAGGAGAATCACCCCATTCCCTTTGTCTTTGCCTCACAGTATCTAGCAGGGAGGTCCGTGTACACTGTGGATCTTCAAAAAGTGCAGGCTGCCCATGAAGAACTCTTATTGAGCCATTCTACCCACCAGAAAGGAACAAGTAGGAGAAGACAGGGGTAGAAACATAGTTTCGTTTTTTTCTTATAATTACAAATAACCAGGCAAGTACCGTGGTGTGTGTTTGAAGGCCCTGCAATTTGCCAGCTGTCTTTTAACTTTCCTCTTGGAGAGGAGCTGAGATCCTAAAGCCCTAACCACCTCAGAGGTGGCTTGCATTAAGTAGAAGGAAAACACCAGATATAGGAAAGAAAATTTCAGTTAAATGCTTGATTTCTATTAAATTGCAGGGAGTTAGATGGATGTAAAAAGGAGTACCAAGGCAAAGGCAGTACAACTTATTTTCTGTCTAGTCTTGAAATAGGGATTTCCTCTTGTCAAAAGCAGCAGGAAATAGTTGGCATGTGGTTTAATCATATGGTCCCTCCCTCCCACGCTGAGTTCTGGGAGCTGCTTTTCTTCCAAACAAACAAAAACCAAAACTCATCTAACACAAGCTGTGCTTGAGGAAAGAGAAGTTGGAAACTCTCCCTTCAAGGGCAATTTAAGGGAATGTGGCACGAATGCAGCATGTGTTTCAGCGATGTGGGGGTAGCTGAACTGCTAAGACAGTCGGCCCTTCAACCCAGTAAAAACCCCTATTGGTTTGCTGCTCTTCTTGCTGGCTTGGGCCCAGAGGTATCTGAAGTTTAGTAAAAAGAAGGATATTTTTCCTCTTTCTTTCTGGTGTTTTGAGCTGAAGGAAGCTCCGGTCTAACCTATGCTCTGCAGAGATAAACCTTCAAAACCAGAACCAACCCAGCCCGACCTCTGTGATCTTAAACCCTTTCACCACCTGAATGCCCATTAAAGTACTTTCTTCTTTCTGTGAATTTTGGGGTGAGGCCTATTTATCTTTCTGCCTTTGGCTTCAGTTAATGGGAGTGTTCGCTTGCACATAATAGGCATAGCCAAGCTGGGTGGTGGCCTGGATGGCAACGCAATCCACAGAGAATAGAGGAAGATTCATTCTTGCCAAACAGCACTCAAGGCTGAGTCCCCCAGGCCCTAGCCTGAAGGCGCAAGGGAGACAGCTTACATTGTCCTCCAGGTGGCCGTTGCAGCCTGGCTGGGCCAGCAGCAGCTTCACGATCTCCACGTGCCCGTGCTCGCTGGCACACATGAGGGCTGTGGAGCCCTCATCGTCCTGGATGTTGACGTCAGCCCCACAGGCCAGCAGGCCCTTCACCATGTCTATCCGCCCGTGACTGACTGCCAGCATGAGGGCCGTCTGCCCCGCCTGTGGGAAGGAATGACAGCGGATTTCAGAAGTACCTACCCAGCTGGGTGGGGGTTCTGGGGGAGGGGAAGAGAAGAGTGCGATGTGTGATGACAAGAGGGGAAAAACTGGACATGGTATCACTTGGGCGGGCGGGGTCAGGCATGCAGAAATTAGCTTCTTGGAAGCTAAGGACGATCACAAAGGAGTCAATTTTCATTTCAGTTTGGAGGATCTGTCTCATAGTGATGAACTGGAGAGTTCAGAAGATGTATAAAAGCCAAGCTGTGAACACATCTGGACTCGGGACACTATGCCTGGCATGAAGACGCTTCAACAGGGAGATAGGAAACAACAGACACTGGACATATGATGTGGACTCCTAGTCACTTATATGCGGGCAGACTTAAACCATTTCTGTGCAGACTCTGCAAACAGAAGGGCAAGGCAAGGGAGGGAGAAGTTTCCAATGCAAAATCTAAACGAGTATTTCACTGGTGTGTTTGGTCAGCAAGGGCAGCACGTGGACTGGGGGTGGGCCGCCGAGCAAGTGCACTGTGGTGGGAAGCGTGGTGTCACTGTCTGCTCTGGCAGAGTGATCACAGCAGGCCTATGTGGTACCCACCGGTCACACCTGCAGTCGAGAGCATGGGAAGCAAGTGTGCTCACCTGACTGGCTTTGGCATTCACGTCCCCACAGCCGAAGAGTTCTTCCACAACCCGCATGTCCTTTTCTGCTTCCACGGCGGCAAGGGCCGCCAGCATGATGGGGGTATACCCCGCCTTGTTCTGGTGATCCACGTTACATACATCTGCAAAGAAGAGTAACAGCAGCTGTACACAGGGACTGAAGGTATGTGGTTTAGAAGAGCCCAGTGAAATGGCACCAGGTAGTCAGAGATTGACTTAGGAGGAAATGTGAGAGATGATTTCACGCCAAACGTAAAAAAAAATTTTTCTATTTCATGAAAGCAACAGAAATTGACAGTAAGCTTCTACAGCACATCTTAGTGGTTGAACTGCAACAACTTGGAGGTCTGTGAGGCTGTTCTAAGTAATGGCTTCTTTGGAGAATAAACAATATGAAATGTAGGCATTCAGCTGTATTCAGGAAATCACTGTTTTGGAGTGAAGCAGACACTGAGAGCCACAGATGAAAGAAGGGTTTGCAAAGGCCTATGTATGAACACTGAATACGGTGTTATCTGCTTATCCAAACGCTCCTCATTCTGAGATCCTAAGTTTATAATTCTGATTTGTTTGGGGTCCTTAGGAGCAGAATTCCAGTCATATAACATCTAGCTCTAGGATTTGTGGTCTGAGAGCAAATGCATGAAGTCCTCTGAGAAACAGCCAGGGATGGACAGACCCAGTGAACCAGACCTCTTCTATTCCTGTAATTCTTAAGGAGTCTTCAAGGGCTAAATTATCCTTTAGGCATTTAAAAGTTCTTTCAGCACTTTCTATGAAATGACAGGAATGATAAGTATTAGAAAGCAGCATTTCTGTGTGACCAAGTTAAAACGTTTAGAATGTTTTATTATAAAGGAGTGAGTAGAAAAGGTGCCATGAAAATGTACCTTAAGATCCCAAACAACTGCATACTAAGGACATAATGGTGTTTTTAAAAGTGCATATTTTTACATAAAAAAGGGAAAAGAAAAGCAAGGCTGTAGAAGACATGGGCAAGTACACGTGCTCTTTGAAGCTTCACAGATGGTGAGGCATCCTAGATTCACATTTTATGGAGCCAGAATCTCAGTCTATAATGGCGAGCAATAAAAATTCATAAAGAAGAGTGATTAAATCAAACCATCCAACAATGGAATTAAAATCATTTAATTTGCCAAGATGTTTGATCCACTCTAATTTTCCAAGAGTATATTAAATTGTTCCTCTCAAGAGCAATACTGCAATCCTATTTCCAGCTTCCCTGGATATTATCCGCTTCTGTTTAAACAATAACTTGGGCTGACATTATCGCCAGCTCTGTTTAATGTCTGGAAAGTCTGAAGGGAAGGAGGTTTGAAATTCCTTCCTGCAAGATGGAAACAGTTATACCCTAACAGCCCCTAAAATAGGGAACAAGCAAACTTAGAGGAGGAAAAAAAGGATCGATCTGCTTGGATTTCTTCTCTGCATTAACCCAAAATCCCCAAAGCAGAGTAGAAAAAACTGGACAGACAATTCAGGAAAATCGTACAGTTTTCCTGTGTATTCCAAATCAGATGTTCACACTGTATCCTCATTAACACATTAATTGCCATGTGAGTTGTATTTAACTCATGCTAGTTTTGAGCCTGGGGCCTTGTGAAGCATATGTAAGCATACGGTGTGTGAAAATCTTGTTGATGTTCTCATTACAGTTAATATTGACAATTGCACATAACTCATACATAGAAAGCAATAAAAAAAATAAATTTTTCATTAAATCAGAAAGGATTGTTTTTGTTTTGAAAGTTTTTATTCTGTTTTCATAATAAGACACTGTGGCCTTGACGAAAAAAAATTTTTTTCTAGTGTGGCAGTCAGTGTGTTAATTAGACTGAGGTACTATGAATTCTGTACCAGTCACACACTAGAAGTAAAAATATGTATTACAAAAGTAAATGAAAGTGATTTGGGGACTATGTGTATCATTGGGCTGTTCCACTTGAACAAAAAGTTGAAAGCTCACTGTTTCTCAAGGGGACCCTCCTATGTACCACTTCCTCACTTCACGCTTAATATATCCACTGGCTACATTCTGGGATAGCAAATTTCCACTATTCTCACTATCATGGTTCAGATATAAGAATAACACTCCCTTTCCTCTCTATTGCTTCCCCAGTAACAGTATATTTTGGCGAGAATGGTGATGATTCCACCATAATCTGCTACAGTGGCTTCGCCTGGTGTCCATCTTGAATCCCCCACTTCTGCAAGACCATAGGATGGTGGTCGTGGGGCAAGGATAAACTGAGTGGTCCACAAGCACCAACACTATGACTCTGGGCCTATGAGTAGCCCTCTGCCTCCTGGGAGCAAACCAGCCAAGCCTGCGTGACTCAGCTCAGGAAGGAACGTGAGTCATGTTTATTACCAGGGATATACCTCACTTGAACGCAGCTGAACTGCAGCATGAATATCCTCAAAACCTCCTTTCAAAACAGTTCTGGATGGCTTACGCCTGTAATCCTAGCACTCTGTGAGGCTGAGGCGAGTGGATCATTTGAGCTCAGGAGTTTGAGATCAGCCTGATCAAGAGCAAGACCCCATCTCTACTAAAAACAGAAAGAAATTATCTGGACAACTAAAAATATATATATATAGAAAAAATTCGCCAGGCATGGTGGCGCATGCCTGTAGTGCCAGGTACTCGGGAGGCTGAGGCAGTAGGATCACTTGAGCCCAGGAGTTTGAGGTTGCTGTGAGCTAGGCTGAAGCCACGGCACTCTAGCCCAGGCAACAGAGTGAGAGACTGTCTCAAAAAAAAAAAAAAAAAAAAATCTGGAATCTGTGTCACCCAGTTTTGTGTAAATTTCAAACCTCCCATTAATGTCTCAAGAATAATATTCTTGCCACCACATAAGGAAAAGTAATGGAAAGGATTTTAGGGTGGTCAGAGAATTCAGGAGTGGCTCAACCAGCTTTTTTGAGATGAGTCACGACCCAAGGGCTGTTAGAGAAGAGATGGGTGCAGCCAACGTACCAGCGTCCAAAAGCAGCTTCACAATCTCAAAGTTGGAGTGGGACACGCTGTAGTGGAGGGCCGTGTTGCCGTTGCCATCAGCCATGTTGATGACGTAGCGGAGGACGTCTGGGGAGATGGCCTCAAAAGCAGCTATGTAGTCCCCCACCATGGCTGGAATAGCTGATTTCTGACTGGACACGCGGAACCACTCGTGCTGGAGGGTGTTCAGACAGAACCTCTGCCAAAACAGCGAGCGGCCATTAGTTCTTCTATTTATAAACCTTTCTGAGACCTAGCCTGAAAGCCCAAGTAGCTAGGCCTTTTATAGTCAAAGTACATGCAGTTAGAATCTGTTCTCAGAAACAACTAACAAAAACCAGAGCCCTAAGAGAAGCTTCAAACAGCAAACTGCGACATCTCTCCTGATTTTAAGCCACATACATATTCCGATTTCTATAAAAGAGACCATATAGCACTGTGCAAGACCAGGGGGTCTGTAGCTAGACCACTGACGTTCAAATTTGGGCTCTGCTACTTAGGAGCTACATGACCCTGGGGAAGTTACTTGTACCTTGTCTCAGCTTCCTCATCTGAAAATAGAGATAATACCTTCTTTTCACAGTGTTTGTGATGAGAATGAAACACTCAGGCCTGGCTCAATTCATTACCAAGCCATTAATGTTATATAATTATGCTGGCCTTGCAAATGATTTTCATAGAAATCAGGAAGAAATTAATTAGCCCACACTTAATTATGCCGCTTCCTTCCTATCCAGACCAACCTCAACTCCTCTGACTCCTCCACAGTCATATGCTGGGGGACCATAGCATGAAGCCAACCCGGTTCCCCCCACAGTCCCAAATACAAATGCTCAGCCATGGAAAGGGGACAGAAAGCAGGTCTGCAACTAATTTCATTTCTCATTTGGATCATCTGCCTCTGATCATCAGCCCCACTCAGACTTCCTTAGGCTGTGGCCACATGAACATGGCGCTTGTTTTGTGGATGATCAACTCGTGTGTGACCACATGAAGCTTCACGCTGACTAGGCACAGCCAGGGCTGGTGATGGGGATGACTGCAATGCCGTTTTCTATGGGCCTGCTTTACTATGACTTTAGCATTGATTTGTGCTTTGCTTACGCTTTATCTAATTTTCTTTTCTTCTGCTCAGTCTTTACACATTTACATTTCTATTTCTTTGGAGTCGTCATACACAAAAAAAGGGAAATTATGTCCTCTGGCTGTCCTAACTCTGTTACTGCTTAAATAATCAGTATCCTGATACAACTATTTGGCCCTGGCATTGTGACCACTCAGATGTCTGCTACTTTTCAAAGCACAATACCTTAAACACTTTTACACTGAATGGAAATTCAATCAACAAAAAATGTACTGGTCACAGAGTGTATGAATAACACTGTGCACGGCAATTTGGGGATTCAGGAATGTAAGGTCCTTCCTAAAAATCACATAAGCTAGCATTCAGAACCATAAAAAAAAAGTATACTATAGCTATAAAATCTGGGGTCCTAAAGCAACGGTTTTACAGTGGGAAATATTGACACTGCGGTGACATTTCGTGGTTTTACTATTTGTGACCAAGGTATAGCCAGGCCTTCAATTTGTATTGATGAATTTCAATATGCAGTTCTATGTTTCTCCTTGACCAGGAATTTTATTTATACGGTTGACCAACCCTCTGTATCTGCAGGTTCCACAACCACAATTCAACCAACTGTGGAGTGAAATATTCGAAAAAATAAAAAGAAAAAATAACAATAAAAGTAACACAAAAAATACAGTGTAAGAACTATTTACACAGTATTTACATTGTACTGGGTATTATAAGTACCTACAGATGATTTAAAGTATATGTAGGTTATAGGCAAATACTACACTATTTTATATAAGGGACTTCAGCTTCTATGGATTTTGGTATCCACGGGGGTCCTCCAACTACATTTTCTGAAAGCACTAAAGACAGGGCTATCAACCAGAGGGTTGGCCTGGTCTATGAAGGAGTCTGCACACATAAAAACGTCAGTGCATAACAGAGTGTCATACTTGGCAATGACATCAGATTAACCATTGCCATAGGAAATATTTTTGTGTCCTATGTTGTGTTACTCATGATCACTAAGGCAACTACAACCTCTTTGCTATTTGCTTCTGAATTTCTCAAACTGTGAGAAGATGACAAGTGCAGTTATTTTTATGTTTAAAAATAGTGGCCGCCTGCATTCCACATCAGAACATAATATAGTTTCATAACTGAAAGGAATGCTGACCTCAGCCCAGACAGGTTTCTTTTAAAAACATGCTAACTTAAAAAAATTCTGAGATGCTGCTCCCTGGATCATAAGGTTCTGTAAACAGAAGTGGAATATGTAGAAAGAAGACAATTGACTGCAATTAGCCCAGCCTTCTCTCTGCAAGTATATGCCTCACAGATGACTCCACCCCAAGAAAAGTACAGGGTGGGTAAAGAATGTCCAAAGCTGGGGATTCAGGGAAATACTCACAGCATGATCTGGGGACCTAGGCAGCACAATGCTCACTCTGCACACTCCTGCTAGAAACAGTAAGGGGACAAGCACACAAATGGCAGCAGCTCAGGGGCAGGCCATGACCACACTGACAGTGGTGCCCCCCTGGGCACTTTGTACAAACTGGGGACAGTGTCTTTAGGTCAGACTCACCATATCTTTGCTGGTCAAAGCTTTGGGGTCATTTATATTATTTTTCAGTAAGTTGCATGCAGACAACATCTTTTCACTTAACTCATACCTAAAACGGGAGAAAAATAAAGAGAGCTCATGTTCATGACTGGCCAACAAGAGGAAAGCCATTTTTTTTATCTTAATCCAGACAAGTGGCCCCAAAGCCAGCGCAGGCCAGCCTTGCACCTTGTGATGGTGCAGGGTGCTTGGCTGGAGGTACCCCCGGCATCTGCAAGTGTGTGAGGATTGATGCCACCGTGCAGAGCCAGTACCTCCAGCCAGAGCTCGAGGTCTTTTTAGGAGGATACTTTTGGTTTCCCCAGTTTGGCCTTTACAACATTATGGTATAACATTTGGAGATTTTCTTCCTCTTCTTCTAAGTTCTTAACCATATTTTTACTTTTAAGGGGTTGAAGACTTCCAAATTACCCTATATCTATTATGCTTACCAGTAAACCACACATCTGAATCCACATTTGGTGACTTAAGTTTTTGTTTACCCCATATAAAAAATTAAACTAAAAAAATCAGATGACATATGGTACAGAAATTATATCTGAAGCTGTTAAAAAAAATAAAAAAACAGATGACAAGATATTGAGCCATTTGAAAACACTTGGAAATACAAACTAAAAACACTTACCTTGCGTTAATGCAGTTAAACTTTCATTTGCCAAATTAAATGGAGGTAAGTTTTCCGAAATGTCCTATTTATATTTCACATAGTGAAAAACCACACTGAAATTTCCATCTTTTCCATTCTATTCTCTCTTGCTTTATGAGCACAAAATCCATATTTGCTAATAGTCTTTAAAACTTACTACATTTTTAGGTTCATGTTTCAGCCAACGAGAGTGTTTGGTATTTTATTTCAGCTGCTATTAATAATATGCCTTAATGCATTTTTGTGTTCCTGAATACTCAATGTACAACATATGGACATGTAAGTGATACGTATCATCTTTACAGTAAATGTAATCTATGGTTGAGGCCAAACAACTGTTTCTCACACAATGATCCTGTAATAATAATACTGACACCCATATAAACATAAATGGCTAGAGATAAAATCTGAAATCTTAAAAACCTGCGTGCTAGTCACCAAAAAATTCAAATATGTCTTTAAATATAAGGTGAGATGTTCAAACAATGGAAGCTTTAGTGGATGGTGGTTTCAAATGTAAAATTAGATAGCAAAAAGAGTTTCAGAGAACAAATGTGATTAGATATAAAGCCATTCTCTTTCCTACCATAAGATATCCAAGAGTTACCACACTCTGCACTTGTATTTATTAATATCTCAATGAGATGTGCATACCTCTGCGGAACAGATAAGACCAAATAGATGTAATTGCACAATCTCTGAACTGGCCAACTCTATTGCCAAAGTACATTAAACACGGGAAGGTCGGGGAGGAAAGGGGAATGTACCACACCTCTCTCTGATCTCCACCTTCTCAGGTTCACATTCTTGAACCTGCATTTCATCTTCCACCCTGGCAGACTTGAAACCTTCAATATTAACTGCATGGTGCCCTTCTGCCATTCCCCGAGTGTCTTCATCCTCCTCTTCCTCCTCCTCTTCTTCAGGAGGATATTCAATGACATCACACTCGTCATCTGACTCGGAAGAAGAGCTTTCATCTGAGCTGGAATCATCACTTGAAGTTGTTTCATACCTAGGTGGCAATTGGGATTTCAGGAGATGCAAGGTGTGCCCATAAAGACCCAGTGACAGAAATTTTTACTCAGGGAAAGCTGCTAGCTGACTCCAGAAATTTTGCCAGTCGTTTTAGACCATGCCCCTAGAAGTTCAAAGTAAGGTCTATTAAAATGCCTAGTGGTTTTGAACAGATTCTGACTTAACATATTAACTGCCATGTGAGTTGTATTTAATTCATGCTAGTTTTGAGCCTCAGGCCTCATGAAGCATATGTTACTCACATCTCCACCTTGAGAGCTACAAGAACTAATTTTCAAGTTGCATATAACTCACATACAGAAAATAAAAAATAACTAACTTTTCATTAAATTAGAAAGGACCATTTTGTTTTTGAAGTTTTTGTTCTATTTTCATAATAAAACACCATGGCCCCAAGGAAAAAAACTTTTTTTTCCAGTGTGGTAGTCAATGTGTTAAAAGGGACAAGCTGGGTTGCCAGCTGGTATCATATACCGCTTGTTAAAAAAAATTATGGCATCTCTGGCTTAGTATAAATCAAGAGAAAATCTACTTTATGGAAACCAGATCTACAGTTGCTCATTTTTTATGTCTTTCCTTTTTTCCCCTATTCTTCCTATTTTGCCCTATTAATTCTCCCAGTGTCAAGGTGAATGTGTTACTTAAATAACCAGTAGTTTCTCTTGTGCATGCCCTCCAAAACGTCCTGGGCCACATCAACCAATAAAGCTTTTAAGATTTAGAAAATAGGTACCATTGTGGTATCTTGGTGGCACACTTTACTATAAATACCATCTCAACTAACTTTGTACTTTTGTTTTCTTGCTGATTAATATATCATTATTGATGTTGAATAATTATCTACTAATCAATTATTTGCTTTGGTTCAATTATAGGAGGACAAACAGGCTTAACTATTTACATGGGCCAGCTGGAAGAGGAGGAACAAACAATAAACATTCTATTTAGAAAGCAAAGAACTGATGGTGTGGCTAGGTCATTCTTCAGGTGAAAGGCCCTACAACTTTGTGAACATGGAGAACGAAGCCAAACAACCCATTCTAAAGGAGTGGCTGACTATCACTGGCCCACTGAGTGATGCTCTCAGTCTCTGCTCATTTCTGAGTTCTAATATAGGTAAGTACAAGTTGTCCAACAGTGCAGGAACCCTGCTGCATTCGTTGAAGACTAATTTTTTTCAGATCAGAGGTGAGAAGGTGTAAACTGCTCGGCTTCATCAGGTATCCTTAAGAGAGTGACATATCCTTAAAGATAGCAAGAAGAGAAGAGAAGCCCAAATGCACCTTTCTGAGGAGGGAATTTTCCATCACCAAGATGTGGCAGCTTCCCAGACCAGGTACCTTAAAATGTTTAAATAGGCAGAAGGCAAAGGAGACAGACAGTGTCAAACTCTAGTACCATCTTTCCTTACCCTCCATTAATGCCAACAAACTGAAGATTCTTTTTCGTGCCATTTGAATCTTTGTTACCATCTTTCTTCTTCATGATGGACTTCAGCGTACTTTCATTATTTGTACATACTGTGAAAAAGTGAATCAAGGTGATCAAAATGAACAAAACTCATAGCCATATAAGTTAAATAGGTAATCTTTCTTCCTGTACAATTAGGTTTTCTCACGCATGTAAACGTAGATCTTGGCATATATATATGTGAGAAACTTGCACAAAATTCATTGGAAAAATGTGTGCATGCAAAGAAAATAATTCAAAGTTCCATTAATAACAGTTTTCAAATGGGAAGAAAGTCAATCACTACTTCCAGACATAACAAAACCAGTGACAACTGGCATTTGAGCCAGGATTTACTGTTTATAAAGTGATGTCGTGTCTCATTTGAGCTTCAGAAACCCCTTAGGCACTAAGATAGGGATTATTATTATTATTCTTTTTCTACAGCTGAGATAACCTGGAAAAAATTTATGCCTGCCAGAATGTGAAAGAATGAACTGCTGTTTAAGATATTTAACAATTTGCAATACCAGATAAGTTTTCTTAAGGAGATTGTTCAGCTTGCTTTCTTTGGTATTCTTAATTTAAAGGTATTCTAGGTCTGCCTTCCAAACAATATAATCTTTTTTCCAGGTCAGTTTATAAAGCACACTGATATTAAGCTGGAATGCTGACAATGCTGGTCCCAGAATCCTGATGCCCAGGACGGAGAAACGTTACCGTAGAGGCCAGCGGCTATCTGGTCATCTGTCAGGTTCACTGGAGACAGCGCACACTCCTGGGCGGGGAAGGCGTCCTGGCTGCTGAGGGCCTTTCCATCCGTGGTCCCCGCCTCTTGCTCAGGCGGGGATCTCTGGGTGCTTAATGGTCCTCTTGACTGAAGGCTTCCACATTTACAGGTATATTCCAAATTACTTCCTATCAGGGAGGAGACGGGTATAGAGTATGTGATGCTAGGACTGAACAAAATAGGCTTAAAGAAAAAAAAAAGATTCTTGCAGCTCATCATTTAAAATGGGACTGCTGCCCAAGCCCCCTAAACAGAATCCCTAATGCCTTCTTTGACCCTTAAACTTTTCCCTTGTGACCACATGTGGACCTGCGAGGTCGACATTCTAACTCCACAGCATGTCTTCTTTTCTCTCTGCCCTGGCTACCATGCTAGCCTTGGTTTTGGGTCACAGGAGAAGTATCCTGACAGCCCCTCTTTCATCATCATTTCCTACGTGACACACTGCTGCAGAGTAATATTCCTACTCAGCTCTAATGGCATCATTATCCTAAAATAAAATCTAAACAAACACCCCACTGCTCAGTAAACATAGTCCACACTGCACAGCCAGATATTCTATAAATCATCCATAATCTAGCATGCACTTACCTCCCAACTTCATTTCCCGCTACTCTGAGGTCCTTATGGGGACAGAGGCTGCATCCCAGTAGGTGGAAGCACTCTCTGCATGGAGAGTGGGGGTCTCTCTCATTTCCTCACAGCATGCCCTGGCTCTCTTCCACCTGGAATACCTTTCTTCCCAATCTTCGCATGGCCGACCCTCCCATCACTTCTTCAGAGCCTTCCCTGATCTCCCTCACTAAAAGTAACATTCCTTTCCCTGAACTCTCAAATTCCATCCTTCGTGCCCTCCTTCTGGAATCTATGATACAAGCTATAAAGTGATTTATGTGACCATTTTAGGCTCTCTTCTAGGATAAATATTTTGAGAACATGAAACAGTTCTGATCAACTTTGTTTCTCTCATATCTACTAGAGTGCTTTTGTATATGCTCATAGACTGAAGCAGAGAAACGGGACTCAATGATGCTTTATAATTAATGTATATAAGTATGTCATAGCATTTTCAGTGTGTGTGTAACACAGAAAGATGTTACAACATATGGTTAAACGAAAAAAGCAGATAATACAATTCCATGTATTACGTGATCCTGTTAAAATACATTAGTATATATACACAGACACACCTGGAAGACTCTATACCAAAATGAAACAGCTATGGTGGTTTTATTAATAATTTTTTCCCATACTCACATTGCCATTCTTTTCTATAGGGAGTATGGATTAACTGTGTACAAAAATCACTTGAAAAAGAATAAAAAAATTCTTTGACTCGTCCAGGCGCGGTGGCTCACGCCTGTAATCCTAGCACTCTGGGAGGCCGAGGCGGGCGGATTGTTTGAGCTCAGGAGTTCGAGACCAGCCTGAGCAAGAGCGAGACCCCGTCTCTACTAAAAACAGAAAGAAATTAATCGGACAACTAAAAA
>CAUYSK010009998.1:0-12781 GCA_963575035.1 Avahi laniger
CCACATTTTTTCTTTTCTTTTTTTTTTTTTTTTTTTGTTGTAATATTGACTATAGCAGCTTTAACATAGGTGTATTATTTATATTTTAATTAAAAATTCCCAGAGAGTTATAGCTTTTAAAAGCTAACCCTCGCGGGTAAATTTTATTTATCCTATAAAAAATACACCGTGGTTAAAACTGCTCAAGGCAATATTATACCGATTTTAAATCTGTTCTATGCCATATTATACAAAAAAAAAAAAAAAAAAAAAGAAAAGAAAAAATGTGGTCTAGGAAATTTGGAGGGGCCAGGACAAATTCAGAGAAATGACCTTTAGCCTAAAAACCAACAAAAATGCCTTCCTTGTATTTTTACAGCATGCCATAGTTTATGAAGCGAGTTATAAAAGTGGCTATTATCTTATCTGGCCGTTTGTCAAGTCTATGAGGAAGACTCCCTTATCCCCTTAATCTACATGAGGACATGGGCTGAATCACCTTGCCAAATAACTTGCTCAAAGTCTCAGTAAGAATGTGTGCTGGATCTCAAATCCTTGCTCTTTCCAGTAAACCCTCTAATGCTACTCTAAGTAGGAGTAGTATCTGTTTATTTTCTGGAGGGCTCCTCCTTTCCTCTGCAGCGAGACTTAGTACAGCTCCCCACCTTGTTCATTTGGTTGTTTAGCCTTCAATTTGTGCATTTTCTAATTCTTCAATAGTTGTGAGATTCGGCAAGGTCTTGGACCTTGGAAATATTATTTAACCACCTTGGCTTTGGTGAGGCAAAACTACAGCCCAGAGTTGACAATCAACCTATGGGCAAATGCCCTCTGTGCGAACTGGGAAAGGGGTGCCCAAATCCTTGCCTGCTACTGCCATCTCCTGTTCAGAGTGACTCACCCAAAACTGCTTTTTCATACTTTTAAATGCAAGTGTGATACCCAGGCCAAACTGATTCCAGATGAAAGTCAGGAATATTTCCCATGCATTTGAGGTTCCCTGTTTAACCTGTTCAGGAAGCAACATCTTTTGGTGGTGGTCAGTGTTAGAAGGCAGTTTGAACAGGATTAAGGGAGTGAAACTATTGTTTGTAGGAGGAGAGACCTGGGAAAAAGAGATCACAATAAGGTAGAGAGATGTGGTCAAAGATGGAGAGACAGAAGTAGTAGTGTGATTCCATTTGAGTATACTGGAGGAAGGACAAACACTTCTCTGAAACTAAAACCTTCTCTGCTTGGACAATGTACAAGAGAGTTGCAAATCAGATCCTCTTCTGATTCCAGGAAAAGCCATCAAAGGTGCTTTGATGTGCCTCTGTGTTTGATCACAGACTCCGAGCTGTAGATACACCCCACCTACAAGAGAGGTCAAGAATTGGGATGGCAGTGGTACCCAAAGAAGAGTGGATCTTCTCAGAGCTTAGTATTTGCATTTCTGAGACTGTGACAATTGGAGCCATCCCCAATATGACAAATGGGGGTAACTATTCCAGGACTCAAGATTTTCTTTGCTTTTAAGGCTTCCCAATTAATGGTTGGTAAACAACTCTAAAAGGAAGCTAGGTCACTGGATTATGGGTAGGGAAATGGGACAGAGAGGTGGCAGTACCACTGCCCGGTGCTAAGGAGTCATGGCAGATGACAGTATCCTATCTCTCTCATCGTCAAGACCCTACTTTTGGGATGGCATCTTTTCTTCTCAAAACCATAAGAGGTTATTCTTATGAACCTATTTTCCTTTCAAGAAGTTCCTGATGCTAAATTTAAGTTTGTTTCACTCAAATAATATTAATGGGAGAAGTACTTAGGTTATGATTAATCACAAGTAATAAATCATTCCAGGGAGAATCCTAGTGATAAACCCAGAGAAAAGAGTGAGTTATGGAGGAGTACAAAAAGAATACAGATTACCTAATCATCAGGACCAGAGCTGAGCACTGTCATAGGTCATCTTGTTTAATACTTACCCTACCCTGATGAAGGCAGCATTATCTCCTTTTCATGGATGAAGAAATTGAAGGCCTTTAATTAACTTGTTCATCCATATGGATGGTAAGTGACGGTGTCAGGATTTGAGTCAAGGTCTTTATGACTCCAAAGCAGTGTGGTTAGTCCCTGTGCTAGAATAATAATGGCCGCAGTAATAAATGTAGCCGTCATTCCATGAGTGCTGACATGCACCAGGCTCTTCTCAAGCACTTTCAAAGGTGAGCTCATTTTCTTCTTCACCACAATTCTTCGAGGTAGGTACTGTTGCGATCAGTATTTTATGGAAGAATATAGAGAGCTGAAGCATTTTCCCAAGGTTATGCCACTAATAAGTGGCATTCAAACCCGGACAGTCTGACTTCGAAGCCTGTGCTGATTCATAAAAATTATCAGAAGCAGCAACTAGAGATCAGAGTTAGTGACACTTAACGGGTCAATTAGTGTTTCCAACATCAGTTTTCTGTTACTGTCTAATGTAGACAGGACATGAAAAAGTAGCATGAGAGTAATGATAGCACTGGATTTGGTCCCAGCTTTTTCTCTTGGTTCTCTTCAAATTCTTTTGGGTTAAGTTCAGCCTCCTTTCTGCTGCCACCAACTTGGGCATGAGGTCAACTTATGTAGAAGGATCTTTGAAAGTTTCAGAGAGTGTATAGAATAAGGAGAAAATCCAGGTGCCTGACATAACATTGGAAAAAAGTATATAAATAGATATTCTGTTCTGTAGACAGAGATATACTTATGTCAGAACGGTAGGTTTTTAATTCCTGTCTTAGTTTTTAGACTTTTTCTCAGGAGTTAAGAGCCTAGGGAAAGTAAGCATTAAGACTTCAGAGACCCTATCTTGCTCCAAAAACCTCCTCTGTGCTAGGGATAGCACTCACATGGCTAGAGACATACTATTCCCCATAGTGCAGCATAACTTGTGGTCTTGTTTAGGTAGTGTCAGACCGCCTGTTCATGTTTTTTCACTTTCATGAGGAGTATTACAAACTAAGCCACCATAAGAGGTTTCTTCACCTAGACCTTCATGTTCTTTTGCCAGAATTATGTTAAAGATGCTACACCTGGTCCTATTGACTCCCTGTCTCCCTTTCAGTACCACATTCATTCTTACCATTTCTTTCCTATGTCATTCTTGTACTTACAAATCAGCCAGGAAGATCTTGTTTCTTTGTTTCTCATTTAGCCTTCAGGTGAAAATAGCCCTGTAACTCTCCAGCTAATAAGATCTAAGGGAAGTCTTAGTGGGATTTCTGAGAAACCTTGTGCTTTACTGATAAAGGGGAAAGACTTGGCTACAATAGCCATTGTCTCTGATTGCACCAAGAAGAGGTGAGCACGGTAAGAGAGGCCAACATACTAAGGATAGGGGAGCTGAAAAGAAAGAAAAAGCACGGGTCCTGGATGGCATCAAAGAGTAGGCAAACCCATGCCTGCATTCTAACTTCTTGTTTTGTGGGCTTTCTGTGAACTGTGGCCCAGAGCATTCTTAACTGAAATACATACATCTCATATCCCCAATTATGAGGCCTGAGGGCAGGAATCTGTGAGTGCTTGTGGTTAGGAACTTATTGTCAAACTCCAGTATAATTCCTGAGATATAGCAAGGAATCATATAATGTTTGTTTAATATGTCTATTTTTGTATTCCCCACAGCTGGGCCCATATTAGCAGCTTATAAAATTCTAATTAACTTAGTATTTAAATTATACACCTTTGATTAAGAAGGCACCCATTGAAAAATCCAACAAAAACTCTAGGGAATATTTATTTTTGCCTTTTTGGAATTTTGGGAATTATAAATTCTTTTAAAAATACTTTTGATTCTGTGACATTCTATGATTTGTAAAAGTGCCAAGATTATATACGAGTATGTGGGAGCTTTGCAGATTTCATTTGATCAGGAAGAAATAAAAGCAAAATCAGATCAAATATCTCCGATTCTTTAGAAAATTCTAATGACAAACATTCACTTTATTTAAAAATGATAGAGTACTAGCTTCCAGCAATGGGACTGCCCTGTTCATGTGGCAACAGATAAACATCAACTCAATCAATGGCCTGCTGATATAATTGCTCAGTGTGAGAATGCTCTCTATTCCATCTGGACATAGTTAAATAATGCATCTTGCAAGTAATTCTGAAGCTTCGCTCACATAGAATCTTTCCAAATTGCACAGTTGTCGTTGTGTGACAATGTCACAAAGAGGATACATTTAGATCCAAGTCCCATCAAAAGGGCCCCTGGACAATCTTTTTCTTGGTAGCTAATATAAAAAAATTAGGTTCCACAAATAATCATTATTTTTCTGTAAAGACCTGGGAAATTCTTGCCATATAATTTACATAAATCATTATGAATGTTAGCTCTAGTTGCATTATGCAACATGATCTAGCATCTTGTGTGCTAAGAACTGTGCCAGGCAAGTCCTGTAAGCTTCCCGGACATAAAGCTCTACCTTTAGTGCCATATACCTGACCACCAAGTAGCATATATGTCTCAAAGGAAGCTGACTTCTCCAGATAAGTTGGTCATGTATATCCTTGGTTGCAGATCTGATCATCACCAAGGCTTGGAAATAACGCATAAGTGAATTAGAACTTTGCTCTTGCTGCTATAGTGTAGATTCTCAAAGGGCATGGGAGAGAGGCTTGTTTATTGGCCAGCATATTTGCAACTAATGTTGTGAGGATGTAGAAAGTGTTTTGGTTACAGTATAAATTTGATTCTTGCTCAAAAGTGGCCACTCAATAGTTCTAGTTCTAGTTGTTCATTTTTAAGAGGGAGAATAGAATGATACTAAGTTCAACCATTATAATTCAGTCTGCTGTTCATGGGAATCACATAAGATAATTGAGGCTTCCAACTAGACAGATAGCAATTAGACTGCTCTGGTATTTGATAAATTAGCTTTACTGGGTACTCACAGTTTTGCTTTTACCCTGTGAAATCTGTACTCAGAGACCAAGTTCCTTTGCAGTGTTATGATGCTTATCCTTGGATTCTGGCTTCATTTCCAATTTACAAGAGTAAAATGGATCCCAGGTCCATTTATAAAATATAACTCAGCTCGATATATTTAATGAAAAGACACAGATTAAACAATTTTTATATCCATGTTTGTTGGGAAATTTCTAGGTTGGCATCATTCTTGTAGTCAAGCAACTTCTAAGACAGCTGTTCTCAAACTTCAGCCTTCACTGGAATCACCCGGAGGGTTTATTAGGCACTTGTGGGGCCCCACTGGCAGATTCAGCAGATCTGGGGTGAGGTCTGAGAATCTGCATTTCTAACAATTCCCAGCTGAGAGTGGTGCTGCTGGGCCTGGGCCATACGCGGGGAATCACGACTCCAAGAAATACTTGTCTTTTCTAACCTCCTCCGTCTCTTTCTCTCTCTCTCTCTTTTTCCTAATCTCTAATCATAATAAAACCCATTTGGGTCTCTTATGGGCCGAATTGTGTCTCCTTAAATTCCTACATTGAAGCCCTAACACGCCAGTACCCCAGACTGTGACTGTATTTGGAGAAAGGGTCTTTAATGAAGTAATTAAGCTAAAATGAGGTCGTCAGGTGGGCCTCATTCAATCAGTTAAAGGCCTTAAGAGAAGAAAGACTGGCCTCCCTGAGGAAGAGGGAATTCTGCCAGCCGAGTGCCTTTGGATTGAACGTCAGCTCTTCCCTGCGTCTCCAGCCTGCTGCCCTGCCCTGCACGTTTTGGACACTGGACTACAATTGACTGAGCCAATTCCTTCAGATAAATCTCTCCCCACGCCTCCCCCTCTCTCCCCTTCCCTGCCTCCCTCTCCAGCTCCTCCTCCCCTTCCCTTCCTCTCTCGGCTTTTCTCCTATCTACTGGTCATCTAATGACTTCTATTATTTATTCAGATGTGTTGATATTCATGGTGTTTGGGGCTGCTCTTTCCTCATGAAGAGGACCCAACTGGCTTTTCATCATGGGGATTGTTCTTTGAGTTGCTTTGCTTTTTTAAGAGGTTTGTTTGTGGTCAAGATTATGACAAAACTATCTTTCAAGTATGTAACTGTTAATCCGCACCGTGGTTTAACCAGAAGAGCTAATTCGAGCCCTTGATATGCAGGACAATCATATGGAATTTCCTTGGAGTATTTTGATTACCGAATGCTTTACCAATATGTCAGTATGGATGGCTGTGGAGTCTTATTATCTTCATTTTGACTCTCCCTAAGCCCTGCCTCACACACTGAGGATTTAGTGAGCTTTCACAGAGATCTCCACATCAAAACAGCGCTTGGGGAGTGATCAGCTTTACTGAGCTTGCTCTCTTTTCATCTTTTGTTGCAGTTTTTTTCCTCTCTCCCTGCATCTTTGTGATTGAACTTGGGGGGCTATTGAGGTTTGCAGCACAGAGGAAACACCTGTGAAAATCTGTTTCTTAGGCTGCCTTCTGTTAAATTAGCTTGAAGAACAGAAATTAGAGCCTTCAGAATTGATCCATCCTAGATAACTACTGTGAAAAAGACTTCATCAAACTTGAAACCCAGAATTTTATCTCCCAGAGCTTGAAACCTTGATTTTGTGGAGTCTGGAAAATCGCACGTGTTTATACAGCAGCACCTACTGGCCAAGTGGGATATGGCAGCTCCAGAAAGTAGCCAGTGACTCCAGGAGAGAGGAGCTATGTATTCCCAAGGAGTTTGCATGTAGTTATGGAAACATTTTGTGGGAGAAATTCCTATTATCTGAGCTTATGAGGGGGTGGAATGTAGATTGACTGAGGCCGCAGGGTCAAATCCAGTGTCAGAGATTCTGTGAAGGGCTCTGCTCTGTGGTTCTGAAAGGTAATTCACTCAGCAACCGGTGCTCTGGCAGATCCAGTCAGCCATTTATTCCAAATGTCTTTTTGGAAGAGGGGCAAATCTGGATTTTTGTCACAAGCTATATCATCGGGGGGTTTATGTTACTACCTTCATGAATGCTAAGTGAAAATGCTTTGGAAATATTTTGGCACATTCTTGATATTGGGTATATGTGAAAGCTGATAACGGACTTGATTCTAGTTAATATTCAACTTTGTCACCTATGTGTTCCATTGGCCCTTGTTTAACGTTTTTACTCTGTAATGCAACTTGATATATACCACGATAACAAGGAAAGGTATATTAGCCAGGCAGCATTGTGTCCACCTTACAGGTGGGGGTCTCAGACAGGAAATTGAAGGAGTTTATTCAAGGTCACATGGTTCAATAGACCCAGCACCCAGATGACATGTCCCTAATTGCTGGTATGGAGTCTCTCAAACTTGCTAGGACTGACTCCTTGAATCTAAAGATTATCATGGTATTGTTTCAGGGAGTGAATGAAAATATAAGAGATATTTATTTCACTTTTGGATTAGACCTTTGGTTCTTTTAATTTCATACACGAACTTCATGGAAACCAAATACACTACAGAGGCCCATGGAAAGATGACAAGAGCACGGACAACAGTGAGTTCAAAGGTGACCAAGACAACACCTGCAGCATGCCCTTGGTTTAAAACTTGCTATCAAATGTTGTGTGGTCTCATTTATGTTCTGTCAGATGGCCTGGTTACCTGTAGGTAAAGCTATTTTATCAGAGGTGATTAAGACAGCCACAAATTTCCATAGCTCCAATGTCTGTCCCTCTACAATCTTGCAAGCAGCCATCAGTTCATCTCCTTTTGTGTTTCTCCACCTTCTGAAAAACTGAAAACCCTGTTTGACATCTTCATTCTCGCAGTTTCTGCCTAGGAAGTGCACTCTAGGATGGGCAGGGAATGTCATGGAGTGCAGTTGACAGGGAGATTAATAACATGTAGAGGCCTGAAGTTCTAGGAGAATGAAGTGGAAACTCTCTTTGCAGGTAATAGGAGAGAAGGCCTCCTGCGTATTGGGTATTGTGCTTGGTTCTATACATATATCATCTCATTTAGCTATCCAAAATAGCCAGGAGTAGTAGTTATTAATTATCTTCATGTGTTGATGGAGAAATTGTGGCTCAACTTAGTAACCTGACTCAGGTCCCTGTACATACTTCTTTCTGTGATGTCACACTATGTCCATAAACATAAAGAATAAGTTAGGCATATCGGAGTAAGAGAGCGGAGTGCTAAGTTTGAACTCAGTGGAGAGAGCCTGACTAGTGTATTCCTGGAGGAAAAGTGGAGATCCCAGAGTAGGAGAAAAGGTAGAAGTGGGTATGTTCTAGTCATCTTGGCTTTAGAGACAAAAGTACTTAGATAAACTCTTAGCTTTTATTCATCAATCTGGTATGCCCAGCAGAGCTGCATATGAATATGGTTAAAGATTTAGAAAAACTTCTCTTCAATGACATTGTTCTTGTGGATATAACTGATTAGCTTAAAACTTATTCCTAAAAAGCAGGGGACAGATGAGCATCCTTTATTCCAGTGGTTCTCAGTGTGTGGCCCTATACCAGCAACATCAGCATCATCTGGGGACTTGTTAGAAATGCAAATTCTTGGGTATCACCCAGGTATCTGCGAGTGGGGCCAGCAATGTGCATTTACCAAGACCTCCAGATGATTCTGAAGCTCCACGAAGTTTGAGAGCCGCTTCTTTACTCTGCAATATCTTCTATGTGAGAATTTTAATTTCTTTGTTCACTTATCTACAAAAAAGTGCTTCTAAAAACAAATCCATCATCAATCAAATGTCTTTGATAAGGCACAGTCTGCTTTCTCCCCTAATGTTATGAAAGATGAGATAAATGTAATGTAGACTGTTCCTAGAACAAACGAAGCCAATGAAGGTTCTCATTTTTCCTTTTTTGGCAATATATCTGAATACTTTGACTTATAGAAAAAAATTAAATATGACTTGTAAGTAACAGAAACATCACATCTGAAGTTTTACTTTATCTTTTATCGTAACATTCTTTGAGATTACCTGCTGAAGACAATGATTGAAACTTTAAAAGACCAAAAATAATTCAAATTACCCCAGATGACTTGTTACGATGTCATCTAACCGTCTGCATTTAAAAATAACAATATCAAAATCCCTTTTAAAACTTGAAAAGGGCAAGCAAGAGATAAACATTCCTTCTTATCCCTGCCCTACTCCAATCTCCTAAGAAAAGAAATATCATTGAAATGATGGAATTCTAAAATTGCAAGATTTCAAAGGGACAACAATATTGGTCTATGTATTAATGTTGTCAACATTGACTAATTCAGAAATACAGAAAAGACTTTCTGAAATAACATCTATTTTAATCTGTACTGGTTATTTGCATGGTCTCGAGTTGGACATCAATTTGGAGTAGGTTTGGAGAAGAATCAGCTATAAGGGCTGTGACAAAAATATTGTTAAAGGAATCGCTGTCAAACCGAAAATTATTGCTATTTTTGGCCCCCAATATCAAGTTCTCTCCCTCACTCAAACTGCACTGTTTATAAAATATGCCCACTCTGTATATTATACCTTTCCTTTTTTAAATAACAATTTAGATGAGTTCTCCCAGAAAATTTTCCTCATCAATAAATCCTATTTGCAAATGTTTTGATACATGTCTATTGTTGACAAAATTTTATAGATGTTGATTTGTATAAGCTAACATATTTAATCATATTTTAAAACCATTTTATTCTTCTAGGGTATAAGGACCATATCCTATTAAATGTTTTTATTCTGCAGATATTTACTGATTTTCTATTACACATTTTATACCATAATAGGAACTAAAATACATGAACCATATAATACCTGGTCCCTGTCATCAGGAAAATTAACGTTAAATTCGCTGACAATACAAAACCAGGATAAGTTAAGACTTGAACACAATAATTCAGAAAATATTTGAAGACAGTACTTGTGTAAAAGCCAAATCAATTATTAAATATGCGATAGCCACTGTTATGAACTCAGAACATGGTCCTTAGTACTGTCTACCTAAAGTATGAAATCCATTTCGTAGCATTTGAGCACATTTTTCCTGTTAGTCAGAGGAGCCCAGCCTATGTCGCAGCAAGGGCCTCTCACCTCTTGTTCTGTGGATTAGACTGAACTTGTGTACTGAACACCTTTCCTGAAATGTAACAAATGACAAATGGAATATAATTGGTAGTAACAGGAAAAATATTTCATATTTAGAAATTCAGTTAGGTTAAATTTCAGCTTTAAATCGTCATTCAGAATCCAACGTTTGTAGCATGAACAAAACCTAACCTCATTCAGATGCAACACTAAAAAAATTCACCAGAATTTTCTGAGAAACACAAAAACTTCAGAGATTTCAATTCTATAGAGTAATCAATTACAGTTGATAGTGGACAACATTATGAAACTTCCTAGATTGGAAGCTATTTGGATTAGAATATCGTATACACTTAGAAAAATGTATCAGGGTGGTTCCTTTTAATATGAGTCACCTCTCCCTGCCACACCATCACATAGAGTTTTTGACCTAAAAGAATGGTAGAGAATTTGTGAGACTTAGAGGATCAATAAGCATCTTCCCAGTACCAAGGCACCATCCCCTTGCGGCAGCAGGGTTCCTGCCTGCAATGTTGACCTCCTCCCCTAGGCCAACTTCCACACAGCAACCAGATTAACCGCACAAAGTGCAGGCAGATGTCGTTGTCATCCTTTCATTTAAAAGCCTCTGATGGCTAACTCCCCAGTTCAACTGGAAAACAGGCAACCCGCTTCCAGTGGCCCCCAAACCCCTACACGGGCTGGCTCCTGCCTGCCTCTAGGAACTCATCAGGCTCTAGCCATGCCAGCCTCAAATGAAGTTTCTTCCCACGTCAGGACCTTGGCACTCTTTTTCTCGTTACTTGAAAGACTTCTTCCTCTTCCAGGTTTTCAAACGTCACTTAGAGACCTCCCTGTTCACCAGAGCTAAGTCAACCCTTGCATTTACCCTTTACGTTATTATTCATTGTCTTCATAGCACTTACCAGTACCTGAAATTACCTTTCTTGTTTTCTTCATGCTTATTATTTATCTCTTTCTACTAGAATATAAGTTCCTTAAGGGCAAACTATCATGTTAACCTCTCTATTCCTAATACCTATATGATAGTGCCTAGCACTAAATAAATGCTCGATAAGTGTTTGTTGTGACACATTGTCTGAAAAAATAGCATCCTTCAACCAAGCTACACAAAATATTTGAGTCAGTTTTCTCACTTAACCTATGATTATGTCCGCTTAGCCCAGAATAGAATTTATACAACTTCCATTCTTTGAATAAAGCTCTATTCTTTTATTCTCAATCAGAAAAAGAATGATGACTTGATTTAATCCGGTTTTGTAATAGATTAGTGTCACCTGGGAAACTTCAGGAAAAAAAAATCATTGCGTCTTGTGACCTTCAACCTTTTTCAGGATGGAGTCCTGACATCTGAATTTTTAAAATATCCTAAGGTGATTCCGATGCACCAAGATGGTTGAAAAAGACTGGATTAATATTTAATACTTTAATATTTAATATCTAATATTTACTGGCAATATGCTACAGAATTATCAAATACATTCTCCTAAATTTGTATTCAAGTGAAATGGAAAGTATCAATTTAGGGCACATCAATCTTTCTGCATTGAAGGTGGTCCCAGATGATAACCAGCCATAATTTATAAGGATTCTTTGTTCTCATGTGAAAATCTATTAGCATACTTTTTGGGCCCTATAAAATGGTTGACATAGTATCTCATTCAGTTTCTAAAATAGTAAAACATTCAGTTTAGAAATGGTTATGGATAACTTCATATCTAAATATTAAGCAATTTAAATTACATTCCTAGGTGTAGTAACTAATTTAGGATAGAGCATTATTATTTTGTAGCCATAATACCATAAGAAAAATAGTCAAGGGCTATCTTGTAAACGATAAAAATAAGCCTCCCTGAATTTACTGTTAATGATTAATTTGGAAAATGTGTATACTTATTTACTAAGTGTATTATGACATTTTTAATTTGTTTTTGATATAATGTGCATTGTTTAAATTGATTTTTTTTCATCCTTGATATTTTTCCTATACTCTTTTCCCCTTTTCGTTACACCCTTTGAGCAAAGTATACACTACACATAGACTAGGAGAGGAAATACCTTTATTTCATAAATCAAGTAGACTGAGACTACTATCAAAGTCCATAATAAATGTTGAACTCTCTAGTTCACTAACCTACAACTAAGTCATTCAGAAGACTGAGCTGCAGATGTGGTTGATTTGTGTCTCTTCTACAACCAGTCTTCCTCTCTCTTTCCCTTTCTTTTCTCTCATTTATTTGACAAATGTGTTTAATGCCTATTATTAATATTTTTTTTTTTTTTTTTTGAGACACAGTCTCACTTTGTTGCCCTGGCTAGAGTGAGTGCCGTGGAGTCAGCCTAGCTCACAGCAACCTCAGACTCCTGGGCTCAAGCAATCCTACTGCCTCAGCCTCCCGAGTCGCTGGGACTACAGGCATGTGCCACCATGCCCGGCTAATTTTTTCTATATATTTTTAGCTGTCCAATTAATTTCTTTCTATTTTTTAGTAGAGACGGGGTCTCGCTCTTGCTCAGGCTGGTCTCGAACTCCTGAGCTCAAACAATCCTCCCGCCTCGGCCTCCCAGAGTGCTAGGATTACAGGCGTGAGCCACCGCGCTCGGCCGCCTATTATTAATATTAATCAGATCCTTTAAAACCATCTTGGCATTAAAAATAATACAATAGAATTATGTGTATGTGTGTGATGTTTGAAAGTAGTTTTCAAACATTAGGATTCTCATGAGATTCATCTCCTTAAACTTTATGGACAATTATGGAGGTAATTTTAGGTAGACAGGCTAATCC
>CAUYSK010009999.1:0-12109 GCA_963575035.1 Avahi laniger
GAGTCTCACTTTCTTGCCTGGGGCGAGTGCCGTGGCGTCAGCCTAGCTCACAGCAACCTCAAACTCCTGGGCTCAAGCGATCCTCCTGCCTCAGCCTCCAAAGTAGCTGGGACTACAGGCATGTGCCACCATGCCCGGCTAATTTTTTTGCTATATGTATTTTTAGCTGTCCAATTAATTTCTTTCTATTTTTGGTAGAGATGAGGTCTCGCTCTTGCTCAGGCTGGTCTCGAACTCCTGAGCTCAAAACGATCCACCCACCTCGGCCTCCCAGAGAGCTAGGATTACAGGCGTGAGCCACCGCGCCCGGCCTCCTTTCTTTTTATTCTTAATAGAATTTCTGCTATTCAGCTGGACACATGGCTATCTGAAATAAAGACCACATTTCCCAGCCTCCTGCACAGCTAAGTGTACCATGTAAATAAGTGACAGCCAAAGAGAAGTAGGGGGATGTTTCCTGAGAGATTTCTGGGAGGTGTCCTTAAAGGGAAATGACGCAACTGCTTTGTCCTTTCCCCTTCCTGCTGGCCAGCATGCGGACATAGTAAGGAGCCTGGACAGCCACCTGGGCCGAGGCAGCATCTGAAGGAAAGTGGAGCAGCAAGTGGAAGGAGGCTGGAACTCCATAACTTGGAACTGCCGGACTAGCTCTGAACTGTTGATCTGAAATGTTGTTGTTGTTGATGAGTAGAACTTTATGTAATTCAGCCCATGTTTATTTGGGATTTCTGTGATTTGCAGTCAAACCTAACCCTAAACTACAGTGGCCTAAGTAGCCCTAAAATTATCACCTAATTTACATACCTGCTATGGACTCTGTGACTCCTAAGTGACTTGGTATAACATGTCTTTTTTTTGGTAGGTCGTACTACGTTTTTCCCTAGGTAGGATAATTGCTAAAGTGATGTATCACCATATTTTATCATATTTATTGAGTGTACCTACTATGTAGAGTAATTCCCATGTCTTTTTTTTTCTAATTTGTTAAAATAAGACTTATGTTTCTGGGCGGGTGTGTTGGCTCACACCTGTAATCCCAGCACTTTGAGAGGCCAAGGCAGGAGGATCCTTTGAGGCCAGGAGTTCAAGACCAGCCTGGGCAAGAGAGAGACTTCATCTCTACCAAAAGAAAAAAGAAAGGTTTCTGAGAGTTGCTTTGCACTTTGGAAAAATATATAAATTATTTAATGAATAGTACATATGGATAGGGATTAAGGAGCTTACTCTTTGCTTTATGTATTACATGTGTTTTAAAATTTCTTTCTAATCATATTTATTGAAATAGAATTTACATGTAGTAAAATTCACCAATTTTAAGTGAATGATGTAGTGAGTTTTGACAAAACTTGCTTATGTTACCTAGTCACATAACTACCAACAGAATCATGATATAAAACGTTCCCATCACTCCAGAATTTCCCCTATGTCCTTGTACATTCAAATGCCTCTCCCTACTCCAACCCTTGGCAACCACTGATCCTCATTCTGTTAATAGTTTTGCTTTTTCTATATAAATGGAAATTCATAGAAATGAAATCATGCGGTACGTAGTATTTTCTGTCTGACTTTTTTTACTTAGCATAATAATGCAGATGTACACTCTACCCAGTTTCTCCCAAGGGTAACATCTTGCAAAACTATAGTACAGTGTCACCGACAGTATATTGATATTGATGCAGTTAAGATACAGAACATTTCCATCATCACAGGGATCTCTCATGTTGCCCTTTTATAGCCACAGCCCTTCCTTTCCTCCCTACCCTCTCCATAATCCCTGGCAACCACTAATCTGGTCTCCATTTCCATGATTTTGTCATTTTAAGGATGTCATATGAATGGGATCACAGTACGTAGCCTTTTAGAATTGGCTTTTTTCATTCAGCATAATTCTCTGGAGATTCATCCAGGTTGCTGCGTATATTACTAGCTGGTTCCTTTGTATTCTGAATAATATTGCATGGTATGGCTATATCTCAGTTTATTTAACCATTCCCTGGTGAAGGATATCTGGTTTGTTTCCAGTTTTGGGCTATTAAATATAAAGCTGCTACAAACATTTGTGTATTGGTTTTTGTGTGAACGTAAGTCCCATTTCGTTGAGATAAATGCCCAAGAGCATCACATGATAACTGAATGTTTAGTTTTATGGGAGTTTGCCAAACTCTTTTCCAGAAGGCTATGCCCTTTTACAGTCCATAGGGCAATGAGTGAGTGATTCAGTTTCTCTGCATTATCACCAGCATTTGGTATTGTCATTATTTTTTATTTTTGTCAACCCAATAGTTGTATAGTGATAGCTCATCATAGTCTTAATTTTCATTTCATCCTGGTTAATGATGTTAAACATCTTTCATATGCTTATTCATCATCTGTATATCGTGTTTGGCGAAATGTCTGTTTACATCTTTTTCGCCCATTTTCTAATTGGATTTTTTTTTTTTTACTGTTGAGTTTTGAGACTTCTTTACGTATTACAAATACTAGATCTTTGTCAGATATGTGGTTTGCAAACGTTTTCTCTTAGTCTGTAGCTTGTTTTTCTACAATCTTCACAAGGCCTTTCACAGAGCAAAGTTTTAAATTTTGATGATACCCAATTTATCAATGCTTTCTTTTATGAATTATGTTTTTGGTATCAAGTCTAAGAACTCTTTGCTTAGCTTTAGGTCCTAAAGATTTTTTTCAGATGTGTTTTTTTAGGTTTTTTGGTTTTACATTTAAGTCCATGATCCATTTTGAGTATTTTTTTATGTGATTTGTGAGGTTTAGGTCAAAGTTCATTTTTTTTTTTTATAGATGTCCAATTGCTCTAGTACCGTTTATTGAAAAAGCTATCCTTCCTTCATTAAATTGCTTTTGTACCTTTGTCAAAAATCAGTGCATCTTATTTGTGTGGGTCTATTCAGTTCATTTCTTTTTATTACTGAGTAGTATTCCTTTGAATGGATATGTCACAACATGTTATACATTCACCCATTGCTGAACATTTGATCATCTCTAGCTTTTGGCTCTAACAAATAAAGCTACTGTGAACATTCACATACCAGTTTTTGTGTCAACATATTCTTTTATTTCCCTTGCGTAAACACTTAGGAATGGGATTGAGGGGTTATATGGTAACTGTATATTTAACTTTATAAGAAATTGCCAAACTGTTTTCCAAGGTGGTGGTACAAGTTTGCATTCTCACTGGCAATATATGAGAGCTCCAAATATTCTACATCCTTGTCAACACTTAGAATTACTTGTCTCTTTGATTATTTTCACTCCAGTGTATGTGTAGTGGTGTCTCATTGTGATTTTAAAATACATTTTCCTAATGACTAATAATGTTGGGCATTTTTCCATGTTCTTACTTGCCATTTCTGTATCTTTTCATCTTTTCCTCATTTTTAATTGGGATCTTTGTTTTATTGGTTGTGTGTTTTAAAAACACCAATTATTCTGAGAGAGCTTACCTCAAAGAAACCCTGAATGGTTCTTCCCAGCCTCAAAGAATCTTAGGTCTTTAAAAAAATAAAAGTCACTCCCCATTTGAAAAAAAAAGAGAGAGAGAGAACTTAACTGTCCTAATTTATTATGTGTATATATTTGGATGTCCACGTACAGTACTAAGTTGTTTCAAGAAGGATATCTGACAGTGTAACTATAAAACATAGTGCTTACTGCTCATTCCTTGGTGAGTTAAAGTGAACACAATGTTTTAGTCGTTCATATTGCTGATCCCAGGTGAATGACTTAACTGCTTCAAGACGGCATGTTGCCGTTTTAGTGAATAACTCTTCTTAATAGTTTTTTGACCCCTCCCAAAGGTAATCATTCATTTCTCTAACTTTGAAAAGCCTCTCCATGTCTTGTAGCATGTCTCCTCTGGGAATGACAGGAAGTGCCACAAGTCTAGAAAGGTGGTGGCACTAGAGAGGGACAGAGAACAGTGGAGTCTTCCACTTGCTTTTCACTCCATCCAGTAGATGCCCCAAGACCAGGGTCCCCGAGGCACTCCAAGATCCATGAAATCAACTCACGGGTACCAGTTAATCACCTTGTGAAAGATGTTAAAATCCTACTGAAAAAGAAGGCAATTCCTCTTCTTCCACCTCTGTAAATCAACCATTGGAAAGCACATTTCACTAAAATAAAGAATTCTGCAGGTCATCAAGCCGTTGGGCAGTGACATGTGCTGCCTCAAAGGGAGTAAGCCCTCCATCATTGAAAATACTCAAGCAAAAATTGCATGACATCTGATGGGAATGATATGGAAGTCGGTAATTTGCTACATTGTTTAAAATACCATATATTTTATCTATAGTTTGCTTGATTACATCACAACTCTTAGTGGCGCTATGGCATAGTGAACAGAGATTGGGTCTTAGAGTCACTTGCAACCTCTCTGACCTTCTGATTTTCAGGTTCATCATCTATAAAATAGAGATTATGATACCAGATATAATGTGAAAATTAGGAATCGATAAATAAAGAGACTGGCCCTATGTTTGGTTCATAGGACAGGTTCAATAAATAATAACTATTATTCTCATATTTCAGTCTTCCTAGTCTACAACTTAAGTTAACTGCTTAAAAATTAGCAGTGATTCTTACGGTATAGGTGTTAAAAAAAATGAGAAGTGACAATGGGATAAGATTTCTTTTGCTCTTAAAGTTATATTTTGTTATGGATCATTTTCGGTAACTGGACACTTACTATATGCCAAGCTGTGTGCCAAGTGCTTTAAATATGAAATCTCACAAAACCAAAATGAGGTAGATTTCCTTATCCTTATTTTGCAGAAAACAGAGACACACACAGGTGAAGTAACTTGCTCAAAGTTCTTCAAGAGGCAGAGCTTGAATTCAAACCAAAGCCAGACTCCAACACTGACGTTTTAGGCTCTATGATCTCCTGCCCCTCACTTTTGCTTTTATTTGCATTCTAAGTTTTGCTTAATCTAAAACTCACCTTGCCTTAAACTGATGCTTAGCTATGTTTGCAAATATCATTGCAGATATTATTCATCTACATTATTGGAATCGTAACACATGTAAGTAAATATGTGATCTTTTTAGCACATTCAGGCTTTCTACCCTACAGGGCCTAAGATCTAGAAGCTGACTTCGTCAAATTTCATTCCATTCTATTTAATTAAAAAAATATCAAAAACTTCCCAAGGATTAGTGTAGAGAGTGAATATTGGTATCTGTTAATATAACTATGATTTTTAATTAAAATGGTGAACAAAAATAAACAGGTTTGAATATTATCCTCATAACTTTTTCTTATTTCTTTTCTTTGTTCACCTTCAAGCTGCTTAAATTTTTAATTTTCAAATTATAATTTTGATTACTATTTCAAATATTAAAATTCCTTGCAACACACCTCTTAATGCTCTTAATGGTTTCCCTTTTCCATTTTAATCTGGTTTCTACCTGGGCAAAATCTCAAGGAAATAGATGATTCTTCTTCTTTGACCTGAAAGTCAAAGAATTTTAGTCTTTTTTTTTTTTTTTTTTTTTTTGAGACGGGGTCTCGCTCTTGCTCAGGCTGGTCTCAAACTCCTGAGCTCAAGCAATCCTCCCGCCTCGGCCTTCCGGAGTGCTAGGATTAAAGGCATGAGCCACTGCACCTGGCCCAAGAATTTTAGTCTTTTAAACCTGTAGTCGAAGGAGGAGATTACAGGACCAAGAATCCTCCTGTTTCTAAATCATGCGCATGTATATTTAGCTCAATTCTAGTTTTTAAATATGCTTTAGACTTCACATAGTGAGAAAGCATACAGACATTTGGTATTGATAAAGTATTGAGGTAGTATAATGAGCAGTTTTATTTATATAGTATGCCTTTACATAAGGTCTGCTTAAGACAGGGTCTTGCTAACTAGATTGTGAACTATTAGAATCAAAGACAGTTTTCTTCTTTGTGTCACCCACAGCAAGTAAAGAATGTAGAGTTCTCCATAGAATCATAGAACCTGGACTTTACAAGTCATGTGGTCCAGTTGCTCATTCAATGAATCCAGCTTTCAACTAGCCCAATGACAGGAGTTCCCTAACTCAGGCAGCAATGACTTCTGCTGCTTAAAAAAAATGAATGAAAGAAAGGACAGAAAAAAAAGTTAAGAAAAAATTACACTATTGAACCAAAATCCAGTGGTTTGTACTCATTTTTCAATTTCTTCACATGATGAGTATTCGAGTTCTGAACATATCATTTGTTTTCTCCTTTTACATCTCTCCTCTCTTGGTAAAAAGTCCGTGGTACTTTCCACTGTGCCCAGGGGAAACACCAGCATCACTGGGGTGGGTGCGTGGTCTTGGGGGACTTTTTCAAACTACAGACACTCTTGAACAGTGGAATGTGCCCTACCCTCAGGGTCAGGGAAGGAGAGCCTCTGTTTCAGGTCAGGTTCCCCAGGAAGCAGGTGCTGAGGAGTTGGGAATACTAAAGGTTTATTGGGGAGTAAGACCTCTAAAGGAAAAGGGGAGGGAGAAGAATGGGGCAGGGGAGCGGGCAGAAGCAGTCAGTCTGCCGGCCCCCACCCCCAGGAGCCCCAGCACAGAGAGTGCCCATTAGATTCTTGCACTGAGTAGAAACGGCTAGGCCTTTGCACCACTGTCCTGTTCAGTGGCTGGCTAGACATCCCCCAGAGAACATATCTTGCCTTAAAAGCTGAGGCGGATCCTGAGGGAGCTGACAGCTGGAGGCTGTTGGGCAACCGCACCCCCTGTAGCTGGGCAGTGAGTCATTTCTTGAGGAGGCCTCTGTGCGATGCATGTCTGTGCCTGCCCCAAGAGGGCAGGAAGGGAGGAATCTGGGAGGGATTTTAGAGAAGTCTTGACAAGTCTTGCTGATTGGTCAGATACAGAAGGGGAGGTCAAAGATAACCCTGATGACTAGGACAGCACCGCCTTCAACATGTGCAAGTGTGGTTAGGATATAACCTCTTCCCGCCACGCCCGCAGCTGCCTGTGACTGAAAGTAGCCTGGCTGTTTATTGCCTCAGTTACCATGGCTCCTGCCCTCTGTGTGGAATGACCAACCACGCTCCTTAGCTGCAACAGAAAGGGCTGGCCAAGGGAGTGATCCACAGGCAAAGGCAAAAGACATACCCAGGCTGGAGGTGGCTTGATGTGAAATTGTCCCATTTTGAATGAGGACAAACCAACTTAGTTACACTTTTTGAGAGATTCAAACACTGAATGAATAAGGAGAGGTTGAAGCATGTGCTCAGGCTATATCCTAAAGAACACTGAGCTATTGTTCTCATTCTCTCCTGCTGCCCCAAGCTGTCTGGACGGCAGTGAGACCTAGAAGTCCTATTGTTGCCTGAAGAGGCAATATGTCCTTTGCTCCCCAGTATATCGTTGCAGCAAACCCCATCATCATAGGTGATCTGGGCATGTTGCTTCCTTGAAGTGAGTATCCTTTGAATTTGAAAATGATACTGATGGTTATTTTTTCTTTGTAAAAGTGGGTAAAAGGTAAAGATGGACTCTGAAACTCTAAGAACTGCCCTTTGATTTTCAGTTTGGGCAACTTTTATAAACCTTGAATGTGTACAGCTTGCTTCCGTACCTGCACAGTTATTTTCCCACAGCAGGAGCGGCCACATCTCTAACTTTCGAATGTCAGGCTGATCTGTCTGCTGCAATTTCATGGCATTCCAAAACATTGCCAGGCTCCCCAAAGTAGCCTGAAGTGATTATTTTCTACGTAATATTTTCTGTATCATTTTGTTCCATTGAACTCATTTCCGAAAAGATGGAGGGACTTGCAAAGTGAATTTCTACTTTCGCTTTGCCATAAAGCAGTCCTACTATCTGTTCTTTCACTCATTCACTCATTTTGTTCATCCAATTGTGCTCCCCACTACCCCATGCCCATGGCATGTGTCCTGCCCAACAGAGTTCAAGACAGCAAGAGGACAGGCATATTTAGGATCTTGTGATTCTGCTCCGCCCTTTACTGTTGATCATGACTTCATACCATTAATCATGCCTTCAAGAAGCCAGATGTGATACTAGTATGTAGCTTGGATGGGATAAGGATAAGGCAGAATAGAATAAGCATTAATTGCTTGCTTGGCAGAGGATCTTCTTTAATTTTCTAAAGATAAAACTATTCACCACATGATCTTCTTAGAATGCCTCCATGATGCACTTAAACTCTTTGACTTATGATACTTGAATTTATACTTCACTTTTTTAAAAAAGTAGCTATCAATTTAAGGAGACATACTATGTCCTGAAACAATTTTCTTTATAATTATAGATCACATGTAATGATAGCTTTACTTTTTTTTGCTTATGTATGTCTGAAAATAATTGAAAAAATTGAAGAAACACTGAAGCCTCACTTTGGCAGACTAGAGAATGGTGGCACAATAACAGCTCACTGTAATCTTGAACTCCTGGACTTAAGTGATCCTCCTGCTTTAGTCTCCTGAGTAGCTACAACCATAGATGTGCACTACCATGTTTAGCTAATTTTTAAAAAAGTTTTTTGTAGAGACAGGATCTCCCTATGTTGCTCAGGCTGGTCTCAAACTCCTGGCCTCCAGGGATCCTCCTGCCTCCCAAAGTGCTGGGATTACAGGCATGAGCCACCACACCTAGACTGAAGCATGGCTTATAAGAGGCCAAGACAGGCCGGGCGCGGTGGCTCACGCCTGTAATCCTAGTACTCTGGGAGGCTGAGGCGGGCGGATTGTTTGAGCTCAGGAGTTCGAGACCAGCCTGAGCAAGAGTGAGACCTCGTCTCTACCAAAAATAGAAAGAAATTAATTGGACAGCTAAAAATATATAGAAAAAATTAGGCAGGCATGGTGGCACATGCCTGTAGTCCCAGCTAGTTGGGAGGCTGAGGCAGTAGGATTGCTTGAGCCCAGGAGTCTGAGGTTGCTGTGAGCTAGGCTGACACCATGGCACTAACTCTAGCCAGGGCAACAAAGCAAGACTCTGTCTCAAAAAAAAAAAGAGGCCAAGACATTCTCAAAATAAAGAATGAGTATCCAAAATAATCTGTCATTTTATGTTGTACAAACAATAACTATAGTAAAAGTCAATTTTATACCAACAGTAAATGAGATATGGTGAAAATACCTTTTAAGTATGATACTTATATTAAATAACGTTGAGACAGTAGAGCAGGCAATATTTACCCTCATTTGGGGAAGGAGGAACTGGCTGTGTTTTTCTTTTAACTTTTATTTGTTTTAAGTAGCTATTATTTGCATGCAATTCAAAACTCAAAAGGTACAATACCATATGCTCTGAGAAACCTCCCTCTCCAAAAAAAGACCCACATAAATACAGTCAATTGATCTTTGACAAGGAAGCAAAGGCAATACAATGGAGAAAAGCGAGTCTTTCAACAAAGGATATTGGAACAACTGGATATCCATGTGCAAAAAGATGAATCTAGACACAAATCTTATATCTTTCATGAAAATTAATTCAAAATGGATCACAGACCTAAATGTAAAATGTAAAATGATAAAATTCCTAGAAGATAACATAGGAGAAAATCTAGATGACCTTGAGTTTGGCAATTACCTTTTAGATAGGACACCAAAGGCATGATCCATGAAGAAAGAATTGATAAGCTGGACATCATTAAATTAAAATGTTCTGCTCTGTGAAAGACGCTGTCAAGAGAATAAAAAGATAAGCCACAGACTGGGAAAAAATATTTGCAAAAGATGTATCTGATAAAGGACTGTTATCCAAAGCATATAAAGAACTCTTAAAATTCAACAATAAGAAGACAAACAACCTGATTGAAAAGTGGGCCAAAGACCTTAACAGACACTTCACCAAAGACAATATATAGGTAGCAAATACGCATTGTGCGAAGATGATCCACATCATATGTCATCAGAGAAATGTAAATTAAAATAACAATAAGATGCCCACTATATACCTATTAGAATGGCAAAAATTCAGAACCTTGACAAAGCCAAACACTGGAGAGGATGTGGAGCAACAGGAGCTCTTATTCATTGCTGGCGGAAGTGCAAAATGGTGCACCACTTTGGAAGACAGTTTGGCAGTTTCTTACAGAACTAATATACTTTTATCATTCAATCCAGCAATCACGCTCCTTTGGTATTTACCCAAAGAAGTTGAAAATCCATGTCCACACAAAAACCTGCGAAAGGATGTTTATAGAAGCTTAATTCATAATTGCCCAAATTTGGAAGCTGCCAAGATGCCCTTCAGTAGTTGAATGGATAAACTGTGGTATATCCAGACAATGGAATATTATACAGTGCTAAAGAGAAATGAGCTATCAAGCTTTTAAGAGAAATGGAAGAAACTGAAATATATATTACTAAATGAAAGAAGCCAATGTGAAAGACTGCATACTATAGGATTCCGACTATGTGACATTCCAGAAAAGGCAAAACTATGGAAGCAAAAAGATCAGTGGTTTCCAGGGGTGGGAGGAGGGAGGGATGAACAGGTAGAGCACAGAGGATTTTTAGAGCAGTGAGATTGCTCTGTACGATACTATAAATTGTGGATACATGTCATCGTACGTTTGTTCAAACACATAGAACGTGCAACATCGAGAGTGAGACCTAAGGTAAACTGTGGGCTCTGGGTGGTAACGATGTGTCAGTGCAGGTTTATCAGTGGTAACAAATGCACCACTCTGGCGGGGGCTGTTGATCATGCGGAGGCTGCCCATGTGTGGGGACAGGGGGCATATCAGAAATCTCTGCACCTTCTGCTCAATTTTGATCTGAGTTTAAAACTGCTAAAAAACAAAGCCTATTTTTGTTTTAAAGTCTCCTCCAGCCCCAGTCCCCAAGGCACTTTGAGTCCACCTTGGCATTTGACCCCTCCCTGCGCAACATTCACCATCCACCACTGCCGTTCTTTTGCACAGTTGACAGTTATTTATTAAGCACCTGCCTAGTGCTAGGCACCATCCCAGGTGTAAGGGTACAGCAGAGAATAAAACAAAATCCCTGCCCTCCGGAACTGACATTTTAGCAGGGTGGAGGCGGACAACAAGGAAAAATTGAATGCATATGGTGGGTATGATGGTGGTAAGTGCTACTGAGGATAAAGAGTGCCACGTCAGGGAGGTGCTATTTTTGAAGATTGGTCTTGGGAGGATAAAACGATATTTAAGCAGATACCTGAACAAAGTAAGAAAGCAAGCCCTATGGCTTTCTTGAGAAAGCTTTCGGGCCAGAGGAAACAGGAAATGCAAAGGCGTGTTCTAGGAAGACTTGTTTCTCCGACTGCTCTACAGTCACAGTAACTTGTGTTGCCTTTTCAAAGAAAGACTCAAAGGAGAAATCACCTTTTCAATATTTTATTTAACCAGAGGTTACACTTGAGCTAGTTATAGTGTCACCTTTTTTCATACCCAGCAATAATATATATTAATTGGACCATTTACTTATAAGAAAGGATTATTTTATGTATAAATATACTTTGCTTAACTAAGTACATTTTATTGAAAAATAATTTACACATTGATCAGATTTTTGTAAATCAAATAGTTTGAAAACATTGTACTGTTTTGTACCAGCTCTAGACCCAACCAATATTGTGAATACTTCTAATCTCTCTTTGATGGTAACTTTAGAGTAGTGGTTCTTAAGTGGGGGCAATTTTGCACCCCAGGGGACATTTGGCAATGTTTGGAGACATTTTTGGTTGTGACTACATTGTCATAGGGAGGGGTTGCTACTGGCATCTAGAGAGTGGAGACCAGGCATGCTGCTAAACATTCTATAACAATGAACAAGACTGTCTCACAAACAAAAATTTTTTTTTTCTATAATTTTTGTATTTTATTTTTTATTTTTTTTTATTATTCCAAGGCATTGTGAGGGTACAAACATTCTAGTTACACTTTATGTCTTTGCCTCACCCAAACGCAGGTTAAAGGTGTGCCCTTCCCTCCCTTTAGTGCTCCCCGTGTCCTTTATTTGTAGATTTGCCCCCCATCCCCCTAATACCTGGAGAGTATTTCTGCCGTGTGATCACTCTAGTATTGATCAGTTAGTACCAATTTGATGGCGAGTACAAATGGATCCTGTTCTTCTGCTCTTGTGGTGCCTCACTTTGGATAATGGGCTTAAGTTTAATCCAG
>CAUYSK010010002.1:0-14605 GCA_963575035.1 Avahi laniger
AGATATGCCCGAAAGAATCGAAAGCAGGTGTTGAAGAGATATCTGTACACCCACGTTCATAACAGCATTATTCACAGCCAAATGTGGAAGCAACCCCAGTATCCATAAACAGATGAATGGATAAATAAAATGTTGTATTAATATATATCTATATACAAGCCGGGCGTGGTGGCTTATGCCTGTAATCCTAGCACTCTGGGAGGCCCAGGCAGGAGGATCGCTCAAGGTCAGGAGTTCAAGACCAGCCTGAGCAAGAGCGAGACCCTGTCTCTACTGAAAATAGAAAGAAATTAGCTGGACAACTAAAAATATAAATAGAAAAAATTAGCTGGGCATGGTAGTGCATGCCTGTAGTCCCAGCTACTCAGGAGGCTGAGGTAGAAGGATTGCTTGAGCCCAGGAGTTTGAGGTTGCTGTGAGCTAGCCTGATGCCACGGCACTCTAGCCTGGGCAACAGAGCAAGACTCTGTCCCCTCCCCCCCCAAAAAAATATATATACACACATATACAATGGAATATTATTTAGTCTCAAAAAAGAAGGACATTCTGACATGTTATAACGTGGATGAACCTTGAGGGCATTATGCTAAAGGAAATAAGCCAATTATAAGACACATACTATATGATTCCACCTATATGAGGTACCTAGAATAGTCAAATTCATAGAGGCAGAAAGTAGAATGGTGGCTGCCAAGGGCTAGAGGGAGGGGTAGAGTTGTTGTTTAACAGGTACAGAGTTTTACAAGATGAGAAGAGTTCTGGAGATTGTTTGCACAACAACAGGAATGCACTTAATACTACTAAACTGTACTTAAAATGGTTAAGATGGTATTTATCACAATAAAAAGAACTGAAATGAATTAGTTATTTCTAGGAAAAAATAATAAATTGTAATTGATTTTTTTTGCAAATAGATGGAAATTAATTGTCTGATAGAAAAGATAACCCCAAAGTTTACAGTTTAATAGACTTGTAGAACATTAACCATTTTTTCCTATTTAACTTTGCAATCACATTCCAGTATTTTGTTTTCTACTGAGTACTGACCATATATTCCATTCCATATATATATTCCATATACATATTCCTCTACCGGGCAACAGAGCAAGACTCTGTCTATAAACAAACAAACAAACAAACAAACAAACAAACTTCAATCCCTGACCTCACCTCTTTCCGCCCTCACATTTCAAGCCTCAGAAAAAACCGATTCCAACTCTTTTATCTATTTCTTCTGTATTTATCTTGATAAATAACATGCTTATACTGTTATTTCTTGATTTCTCGATTTTGACATTATGTATTGTATTTTTGTGATGGAACATGAAGATTTAGCTCCCAAGCAGCACCTCCCCCATCCCCACTTCATCCGCCTTTCCCTAAACTTTTCTCATCCCTCTTCCTACAAACTTTCTCTTTTCTCCATTCTTTCAATATAACTCTATCACTTTGGTTAAAACAATATTCATTGCTTATGTTATTATGGCCATGTCAATATAGTTCACAGTTGAGCCATATGTTGTACATTTCTTTTCTTTATTTTTTTTAGATAAAAGAAATGGCGTGGCTTTATTGCCCGGGCTGGAGTCAACTCCCCGGCTCAAGCCATTCTCCCACTTCAGCCTCCCAAGTAGCTGGAACTATAGGCACGTGCCACAACGCCTGGGTACATTTTTTTCTTGCACGTTTTTTCCGTCTTCCTGGACTTAATCGTCTCTTTTTTTGTTTGCCTAGTTTTTTAAAAAATTAACTTCATTGAAGTACAGTTACGTAAAACAAATACACTTATTTTATATGTATGGTTCAGTGAGTTTTGATGAATATATACACCTCTGTAACCATCACCTCCATTAAGATATAAAACATTTCCATCACCCCCAGCAAGTTCTCTCCTGCTCTTTTGCAGTCAATCCACACGCCGTCCCAGACAACCGCTGATTAGATTCTATCACTAGAGCCCAGTTTGACCAGTTCTTGAACTTCATGTAAGTAGAATAATTTTTTGAAAACTATACTTCGAAGAGACTATTAAAAAGGCAACTATAGATCTGTGTAATAAGTGGAAATATGTTCGAAGAACACAAGACCTGCTCCAGTGTTGCGTCAGTGAAGGATTCTTGGAAGAATTAAAAGAATAAACCACCACCATCATCATTAGAAAGAAGTAACCAGGAGTAAAAAGAAGAGTTGTGCGGGGGAGGGAGACATGGGGGGGATAGTGTAAGCAAGGGGGTGCCAGGCAGAAGGAAGAACTTGAACAAAAACTTGGGGGCAGGATCAATCCCATCTGGACTCAAAAACCTCAATTTCCTAACTCGTCTCCATTTTATTACCACGGAAAGTCATTTCTTTCCAAGTTTTCCCCAGTCTAAGCAGGACAATTATGAATAAATAAGATATCCACCAATGCACTTCGGTGTGTTTCCCCCATTCGACTGTAAGTTCTTTGAAAGCAAAACTTCGTAATTTAACCCGTGTCATGTAGTAAGCATTAATAAATATTGGCTGAATTGACGAATGAGTGGCTGAGAGAATGAATGAACTCGTGCATACACGCCCGCAAGTCCCTGAGGAAATAGTCGCCCTCGGAGGTGCAAGTCCTGCCCAGAAGCCCTAAGACCGCGGCCTGTGCTGGGGCCGATTCCAAAGGCCGAGGAGACGCTCTAGGCGAGCATCGCGCTCTTTGCACGACGTCGCTCTGGCCGCGAGGACGCCGCTCTATGGTTGCGGGGGGGAGGGGCGGGGCCAATAAGCGTCCCGGGGACTTTTTGTTCCGACGCGGCGGGAGCGCGCTAGGCGCGTGCGTGTACGACAGCGGTTGGCGGCGCGCGGACGGCGTCAGGCGAGGCGAGGCGCGGCGGCTCCGGACCCACGGAGCGGCAGGCTCAGCGGCCCCTACGGCCGTCGGCGGCCCGGCGGCCCGAGATGTTGTCTGGGAAGAAGGCGGCAGCCGCGGCGGCGGCGGCTGCGGCGGCTGCCGGGACGGAGTCCGGCCCAGGGACGGCGGGCGGCGCTGAGAACGGCTCCGAGGTGGCGGCGCCGGCCACGGGCCTGTCTGGCTCTGCCGAGGTCGGGCAGGGGGCTGCCGGGGAGCGCACGCCCCGCAAGAAGGAGCCTCCGCGGGCCTCGCCCCCCGGAGGTCTGGCCGAGCCGCCGGGGTCTGCCGGGCCTCAGGCCGGGCCTACAGTCGTGCCTGGGTCCGCGACCCCCATGGAAACGGGCATAGCAGAGACTCCGGAGGGGCGACGGACCAGCCGGCGCAAGCGGGCCAAGGTGAGTCTCGACCCCTCATTGGAACGACACAACCCGGGGCCCAGCTTCCCCGAGGCTGTCCAGCCCTCACCCGCCACCCCGGCCTCGGGCCTTGAGCCCCGCGACCGCCCGCCCCACCTCCCCTGCAACTGGTCGGGCGGGGTGAGAGAAGGGAAGGTCTCTGCCGGGGTTGAATACGGTCTTTGTGTTGGGACCCGGGCGACGTGCGGAAGGGGAGACCGATGGTTGAAGGCAGGGATATTTTTACTTATTACCTCTTGTACACCTTTTCATTTCCTTGACTGGGAAAAATGGCTCCCTGACGTGGGGTTACGGTCGGCGTTGTTGGAGACATCACTTGTTTGTCCGCGGATGCGTCTGGAAGCTGTTGAGCCAGATCGGTGGCGTTTCGTTTGGGTGCACAGGGGGACTGTAGGGTGATGCTAAAGAAACCGCCTTAGCCACGGAGACGGAAAAGAAAGGAACATTTTTTTTTTTCTTTTACGCCCTTGCTGGATGCTAGGAGTTTTCTTCTTTTTTCTTTTATCCTCTCGTCTTACTTTCGGCGCAGGTGAGGGAGCTGATTAAGAGGGCCGATAGCAAGACAACGATATTTGCAATTTACAAGGGCTAATAGCAAGACAAGGTGCAAATATATGGGAAGAAAAAGATTTGATTCCGAACAGACAATAACTGCTTACGTTTCTGTGTACCCCATACTGTTCAGCGTATCACCTATCATTTAAAAAATGTTTTGCTAAACACCAACGGGCAGGTATTGCTAGCCTCATTTTAGGAAAGAGTAAACTGAGGCTCACGGTTTAAGCAACTTGCCTAAAGTCACAAAGCTAAGTAAGTGGTGGAACTTGGAATGTAGCCGCACATTTATGTTGGTACAGGGTATCATCAGCCCCTTGGAACAAAGGACTACGTTGGACACTAACAGTGTGCACGGCACTGGGGCAGTATTAGGGCACAGACTTTTTAGACTTGGGCATTTTCTGGAGATTTCATGGTCTAGTTGAAACAAAAACTAGAAATATATTTGGATATAAATAAGTAAGTGTTTAAATAAATCTGTGTAATTTAAATAATTTATGCTTGTAACAAATTATTTGTAATAATTTTTAAGTGGAAATACCAAGTCAGTGTGTATGAGAAGCTTCTTGAAATGAGTATTATGAGAGCCCTCAGATTCAGCTGCCCACCTGAAAGATCGCTACAAAGCATACTCAAGTACTGGGAAAAAGGCCATTTTGGAGGAAAGGCTTTTTGGAGCTTTTACCAAAGCATGATTTAGAAAAGTACAGATTAGTGACCCCCACCCCTCAGAAATGAAGTAGAGAGCAGAAGTCCAATGGCATTTTTATTTAATTATTTCAATAGACAGTGTGGCCAGAAGCCATTGTGGTAAGATATTTTTAAAAACGCATTTGTTGAGGTACTTCACATATGATAAAATTTGCCATTTTAACATGTACAAATCAGTGAGTTTTACCATATTTACAAGATTGTGCAACCAGCACCACAGTCCGTTTTAGAACATTTTCATCATACCCCAAAGACACCTATGTCATTAGCAGTCAATCCCCATTCTCCCCTAAGCCCAGCCTCGTCTCTATGGATTCACCTATTCTGGACATTTAATCATATAATATGTGGCCTTTTGTATTTGGTTTTAGCGTGTTGTTAAGGTTCATTCATGTTGTAGTACTTCCATCCAGTACTTGATAACTCTTTACGGCTGAATAGTAGTCCATTATATGGATACAGGGCATTTCGTTTATCCATTCATCATTTGATGGGCATTTGAGTTTGTGTCCACTTTTTGGCTTTTACGCATTATGCTGCTATAAACATTAATGTACAGTTTATTGTGTGAACATTTGTTTTCGGTTCTCTTAGGTATATGTCTAGTAGAAGAATTGCTGGGTTATATGGTAACTCTGTATTTAACTTCTTGAGGAACTGCCAAACAGTTTTCCATAGCAGCCACACCATTTTACATTCCCACCAATAATGTATGAGAGTTCCAGTTTCTCCATATCCTTCCTGGCACTTGATGTTGTCTGTTTTTTACTAGTGGTTGTGAAGTGGGATCTCAATGTGATTTTGATGTGTATTACCCTAATAACTAATGATGTTGAGCATCTTTTCTTATTGGCCCATTTGTATATCTTCTTTGGATTTCTGTTCAAATCCTTCGCTCATTTTTAAAAACCGGGTTGTCCTTTTATCGTTTTGTTGTAAGAGTTCTTTATATATTGTGGTTACAGAAGTTTTAAATTTTTGGTGAGGTCCAAGTTACCTGTTTTTTCTTTTGTTCCTTTTGATTCTGGTGTTACATCTAATAAAGCACTGCCTAATCCCATGTCATGAGGATTTACTCATATGTTTTCGTGCAAGAGTTTTGTAGTTTTAGCTCTTGCATGTATGTCTGTGATCTTTTTGCAGTTAATTTTTATATGTGGTGTGAGGTAGGGGTTCAGCTTCATTCTTTTATATGTTGTCCCAGCACAATTTATTGAAGACTGTTCTTTCCCCAGTGAAAGATTGGCACCTTTGTTGATTAACCGTAAATGTAAGGGTTTATTTCTGGATTCTAGCCCATTGATCTATATTTCTGTCCTTATGCCAGTACCGCACTGTCCTGATTCCGCTAGCTTCATATAATAATAAGTTTTGAAATCAGAAAGTGTGAATTCTTCAACTTTGTTCTTTTTCAAGATTGTTTTGGCTGTTCTGTGTCCTTGGCAATCCCATATGAATTTTAGGATCAGCTTGTCAGTTTCTGCACAAAGGCAGTTGTGATTCTGATTGTGATTGTGTTCAGTCTGTAGATCAATTTACGACATGCTGTAAGAATTTTTTCTTTGTAATTCTGCTTTGTTGTAATTCCTCTTATCTTGTTTTTGTTTTTATTGTGATTAGCTCTTAAACTTTCAGAAGGAAAATGTGTTATGTGTTTATTTTGGGGAACAATTAGGAAACAAGGAGCAAGGGAAACCTACGCATTCATAGCCGGTCTTGGGATCTAGAGGAAATGCCTCAGAGGATAGAGTACATCCATTTAAGGAGTAAAGATCAAGCTAGGGCCAGTATAGACAGGTCTTGCTTCAAGAGTTCTGAGATGTATGCCAGTTATATATCTATGTTTCATGACCTGGGAGCTAATCCAGTTTTGGGGACCCTCTTTTTAAAAAATTATATGATTATGTAATCAAAATTAGTTGTAGGATATTGGCTGGGGTCCATGCATTTGAGTGGTCCAGAAGCTTAGGTTTTATCAGTTTCAGAATAAACTCACTTCTGGATGTGTGTATGCTAAAATTATGGCAAAATATTTAAGGGTTGAGATTGGTAATTTGGGTTGGGACGTTTAGGAACACCATACCGCTTCAGGAATGGTGGTCTGGAGCTAGGCCTTGAAAGCAAGCAGGATTTAGAAAAGTATTCTGGAAAAGGACAGGCTTTTTGGAGTTATGTATTTCATCTTCCATGGTTTATTTTCTCAGATAAATAAACCCTACCTTGTAAGGTTATTAGGATTAGATATAATACAAACAAAATACTTATTGCAGTGTTTGACATATAGTAAGTGGGTGACCAGTAATTAAGTACTGCCAGTGGAGAAAAGGAAGTTACTTGAAATACAGTACAAAGTGGTTTAAGAAGCCATAAGGAGTCCAGAGTGGACAAATGAATGTTGGAAACAATGGACAAATTAATTTAATTGGAGACAGAGATTGTCTAGGAGCAAGATAGATTGATAGGATCTGTACTGTTTGGGTTGTAGAGTTGTGTCCAGGTTGTATGTAGAGAGCACTAGATTTATGCTGTCCAGTATGGTAGCCAGTAGTCATGTGGCTCTTAAGTTTAAGTTAAAATTAAAAATTGTTTCTCTAGTCCCAGTAGCTACATTGTAAGTGCTCAAAAGCCACATGTTCCCAGTGACCACAGTATTTGAAACACTGTTACAAACCTTTACATTATCACAAAAAATTCTATCAGCCCTAAACTGGGCTATGAAGTACAGACCATAAGTGCTATGAGCATTCAGAGAAGAGGAAGATACATTTTTAAGTTTAGAATAATTAGGAAATAATTTGCAGAGCAAGTGAGCCTCAGATTTTAGTCACTGGATTAACAGAGAAGATAGTAGTTTTTAGGGAGTTTAGAGGTGGGTAGAACAACATTGAGAGCTTTTGGACTAGTGCATTAGAAAGTGATTAGAAGTTTGAGTAGTTAGAACCAGAGTTTATGTGCTAGTTTGAAAAATTTGGTGTTCATATCTTAAGCTATCAGAAAATACGTTATTTGACAAGTTAATCTGGCAGTTGCACCCTAGATGCACTAAGAGAGAGAAGGATGAAAAAAAAAAAAGACTGGTGCTTTAAGGTCATTGGGGAGTGAATGTATCATTGTAGTGAGGGTGGGGTTGAGAAGGAAGAGACTAGAGATGTAAGTTTGAGATTCATCAATATAAAAGTAGGAATAATTACCCTACCCATGCATAGTCTGCCTGTTGGGACATTTCTGTGTCCTTGGTTGTAAGTAGTTGTAGAACTTCTGAAGTCTGAGGTTTTCACTTAGGGATGAGAGATTACCAATCCTTTGGTTCAGGTACCTATTGCTTTTCTCAGGGGAATAGTTTTTAGTTTTTAGAGTTCGTGTGATTCTTTCAGATGGTTTTAAAACTTTGTTAACCGTGGAGACCGTTTTTAACAAAATAAAATTTTGTGCAAGATCCCAAAATAAAGTACTAAAGTATTAGGTAGTGAGAAGTTTATAACATTTGTCATAGTTGTCAGTCTATGAGAAAATGAGGCTGTTGGTAAAGCCAATTTGAGACTGGAGGTTAAGCAGGATAGTTGCAGTCTTCTTGCAGCTTTAGAATCCAATTTTATTTCTGTTTTTTCTTGTTGTTTTTTATGAAGTATTGTGACAGTCCAGTATTGATTGATAAATAATGCAGAAGGTTTTTTGTTTGTTTGTTTGTTTTTAGTTTGCCTTGTCATCATCTCAGGACACTCTCAGTTGCATAGAGGTGGTAGATGAAACTTCATTCTTAGGTCTACCCAAAATTGAGTTACCCAAGCAGTACAAGTTAATATGTTGGTCTTAGGGTTAAGATTTGGTTTAATAACATATAAGTGTATATTTATTTGTTTTAATAATACATTTAAAATTAAAATAATAAATGAAATCCTGAAGAACCCTAGGGTTTTGTGGAGCAGTTTTGTTTTTAAAAACTACTATTAGCTGGGGACTGTGGCACATTCCTGCAGTCCAGCTGCAGCTACAGGAGGCTCAGGTGGGAGGATTAATTGAGCCCAGGAGTTTGAGGCCATAGTGCTGTAAGACTGTGCCTGTGAATAGCCACTGCATGCCAGCCTGGGCAACATAATGAGACCTTGTCTTTAAAAATAAATAAATAAAGGGAAAAAAATTAATACTACTGTTAGATGTGCTAGCTCCTACTTGTAGGTGTTTGCCTAATTTTTTTCCTGAAGACTAAGAGCTCTCTCTAGACCAGCTTTCTCCAAGTGTGTTTCATGTTAATAATTATTTCTTTGTCAAAACATTGGATTAAACAATGTCGAAAAGATTTTTTTAAACCTGTCATCACTGACAGAGAAAAGATTATTTTTTTGCTACAAAACTTCTCAGTACCTTTAATGTGCATTATGATCTCCTAGAGGGGACCTGTAAAGAATGCAGTTTCCCAAACTTGATCTTGGATCCCTTATTCCTTCAAAGGGCATAGTATTTAATGGAACATCCTTTGGGAAAACCTGAACTACTGCAGTAGAAAGGATTTTGTAATATTTGTGTTCATCTCAAAATTTGCACATTGCCCAGTTCATATTAAGCACTTAAGTGATTGTCGAATGAATAGGACTCGATGGGCAGGGGATCAAAACACTGAAACTTTGGAGAAGGGAAGGGTCAAGCACTGTTAAGGGGTAAAAATGAGAAAGAAAACTGCATGCTATAAACATTTATTACATTTTCTGACCCCATTCCCCCTTTGAAACCGTTTTTCCTCCTGTCTGCTTTTTCATCCATTGTCTTAAGATTTATTCCTACAGTTTATCTTAGTCTATTAGGATAAGGTTTAGTATCATCTACATTTCTGTAAGTTTTATTGTAAAGAGCCTCTGTGAGATGGTCACCTGATCAGAATCATTTAGTTGCAACTAGATTTTCAGTTTATTAAGGGCATGGACCTACTCATTCATGTTCTCCGTTGTGCCATGTACTCAGTGTTCATTATTTTAGTAGATGAATATTCATATGTTAAATGAGATTCTTAGAGCATGGGTCAGAACTAGACAATTTATTCTTTTTTTTTTTTTTTTTTTTTAAGGGAGAGGATCTTGCTTTGTCACCCAGGCTGGAGTGCAGTGGTGTGATTGTAGCTCACTGCAGCCTCAAACTCCTGGGGCCTGGATTGGGCTCAAGGGATCCTTCTATCTCAGCCTCCCAAGTAGCTGGGACTGGAGGAGTGGACTACCATGCCTGGCTAATTTTTTATTTTTTGTAATCTCAGCCTCCCAAGTAGCTGGGACTGGAGGAGTGGACTACCATGCCTGGCTAATTTTTTATTTTTTGTAGAGATGGGAGTGGGGGTGCGCAGATGTCTCTCTGTGTTGCCCAGGCTGATTTCCAACTCCTGGCCTCAAGTGATTCTCCCGCCTCAGCCTCCGAAAGTACTGGGATTATAGGCTTGAGTCACCATGTCTGGCCTATTCTTAATTTTTGTTTCCATTTTTTAATTCAATCCCTGTTTTCAGTAAAACTCTTCTACCTCCCCAGTTAATCCCCTATCCCCCACATCTTGTGGTCCTACCATTTAAGAGAAGAAGGAGGCAATATAAAAGTAGCCAGCCATCTGGCGCTATTTCAAAGATACTTAGCAAGTTAAAATATGTTACATTCACTGTAATCCACGGGACAGTTTATTTTGGAAACCTAATACGTTAAGTATGTTATATGTGGAAACCGTGTTGTCTTTGCTCTATCTCCACACCTAATACATTGCTTTTATTTTAGTCACTGTATGTTTTTATTGACTTTATAATAATTAAAATCTTTTTATTGAATCCATAATAGAAAGCTATAGTTTCTGTGACTTTCTGGAATCTTAATTAGGTTGGAAGTCACAATGACAATTTGGCAATGTTCTAGTGTTGATGACAATCTGTAATACTCATTTTACACATTTTGGCCAACCAGTCCATAATATAGTCTTCCCTGCCCTGTGCGCCTTTACCCCCAATGACACATTCACTAAGACTGCTTCCTCTTTTTACTAATGACCTGCTTCTTTCTCCTCTATAACCAATGTAAATTAGCAGTGAGACTTGTGGCCTCCATTTCCACATCACTTACTCCTTAATTTGTTGTAATAAGGATTCTTTGCTCGTCATTCAGCTTTCTTAGATGCATTTTTTTTTTAAGCAAATACACCTTTTTGCAGTTTCAGTTTGACTGTTATTTGTAACCTTTATTTCCCACTTCACCCCCCCCCCCATTTCTTTCCTGGAATTCTTTTGCTATTTTCCCATGAAATAGTAGTTAGAAGCACAGGCTTGACATTAAACAGACTTGATATTCTAGTTAACCATATTTTTGTCTAACTGAGAATTGTTTTAACCTTTTGTTGAAACTTCCAGTATGTGAGTATGATACACACAGTTAAAATTTTTATTTAGGAGTTGTAGGAGAGCCTTAGAGTCAATAACCTTAAATGTCAGTGCTGTGATGTAAAAGTTATAGATTAGGCTAAACCTGAACTGACACCAGATTGTTCCACGAAGACTTTTGTTTTTAATAACTGCCTATTATAAGCTGGCTTGCTCCTAGTTGTATGCTTATTTCCCTTAAAATTTCAAGGTAGAAAGCAAGTCACATTCACTGATGGTTCCAAATAAAGTCCCTGATTTTAGATGTTCACAGTATTTAGCTTTCCCTGGTATAATCTCCGTCTAGGTAGAGTACAGAGAGATGGATGAAAGCTTGGCCAACCTTTCAGAAGATGAGTATTATTCCGAAGAAGAGAGAAATGCTAAAGCAGAAAAGGAAAAGAAGCTTCCCCCACCACCCCCTCAAGCCCCACCTGAGGAAGAAAATGAAAGTGAGCCTGAGGAGCCATCTGGTGAGTTGTGTTATAGTTACCAACCATAGTTTTGTTTTATCGTAGAAATAAGAATAAATGGATTTATTCCCATTCCACAGTATTATTTATGTCTTCATCTTTGGTTTATACTCTGATATCGGGTCTATTGCCATGTGTGTCTTTGTGTGTGTACATATATATGTATGTGTGTATGTGTGCACATACATGCATACATGGTGGTACTGATATTCTTTTTGTATGTGTCTGCGCACATATAGAGGAGGAAAGTAAAGGATGGGAGTGGAAGGACAGTGGCAATATAAGGTGATGGAAAGTAAGAGAAAATAAACAATTGAAGAAAACATACAGAAAGCCAAATCCAAAGAAGCAAACCTCTTAGTGACAACTCTTATTCTGAATTTTGAGATAGAGTGATTCAGAAATTGTTCTGGCTAAATTGTGTATTTACCACATAGTTAGATAATTTCTGAAAAAACCTTCATGGTGTGTATCAGTTTTGAGAAGTGCCTTTTCCTGGTGAACAAATGTCAAAATGTATTCTGGGGTCAAAGAATCTGAGCTCATTTAAGCTTCCTCATAGCCTGAAAAGATTCTTGGAGTCTGTGGTATTGGTTTCAGAGCTTCAAACTATTGTAATATCCCCTTAGTCCTAAGTCCTAGCACTCTGAGAATGTTGGGGCCAATCAGGGATACCCTTCTGTTTTGGAGAGACCAAGCAAAAACAAAATATTAATTTTTTGTATCATCTGCCCTGAATGATATTTCATTAACTCTTCTTGACTTTGAATTTTTACTAAGTGCCTCTCCATGAAATAATTTTTGTATTTCCAGTAGCTCTAGGCCCACTCACCAGTTCTATTAGCCCTATTGTTTTTAAAAACAAAATGCTTGTTTCAGACCCATCCACTATATCTTGCATGACTTTCATAGGTACCCAGATTAAGAAATATTTCATTTGAGAAGTTTTATCTTTTGTTTTAGCCTCTTTTTAAAAAAGATTTTTCTCTTCGATGGTATTACCATAAATTACCAAAAGTTATTTTATTTAAAAAGAAAAACAATGTTAGTAATGATGCTTCATTTGATGGAATTACAACTCATACTGACTTAAACCTAGGCTGGGAGCTTATCAAACAAAGTCTGGCTAAAACTCTTAAAAATCAAAATTTATAATTTACGTGATTGTAATAAAGTGTAATGAAGAAATACAGTTTGAGAATATTCAGAAAAAGGTAGATTAGATTCTGGGTTCAGTTCATCTCAAGAGTCAGGGGTTTTCTAACAGTGGTTCTCCTAAAACTTCCTTATATAATGGTTTCTTGGGCAATTCCTTGTGGTAGGGTGTGTAGTCTCAGTGGTGCATTGCCTCTGGGACTAATGCCCCTCAGGCAATTGTAGCCTTCTTTGTACCTCAACATCGTGTTCTCTATTTTTGTTGATTTTTCTTCCTCTTCTTTCTGTTCTTACACATTTAGCTCTCTTCCCTTCTGTCCATTTCTCCAGCCTTTCTCTTCACCCCTCTGTTCCTTTCTTTCCTCTGTATTCTTTTTGATTCTTGCTTTTCTGCCTTTGCTGTAGCCCTGTGAATGAGATACATGGAGCTAACCCTTTTGTTATCTATCATAGCTCAGGAGGCTGTTGATATCTTACTTAGTTCACGGGCTGTAAGTATTATGCAGTGATGGTCTGATATCTCAGATGCTGCCTCACTTTTTTGTGTATGATTGTCAGTGTCTCCAGTAAATCACTGATTTCCTGTAGGCTACAAGTTGATAAACATTTCTTTGTCCTCTGAATGTTTTAAACCAAGTCTTAGTGTTGGTATTTTCTTTTTTTTGAAAGAGATTTTAAAAAATTTCATGAGTGTCAGACATCGTTCCCACAAAAAGTAAATGTCTTAATGAAGGGACTTAGGATTTGAGAAACTGTCTTTATTCTGTTGTGTTCTAGTTAATCCTAATCCAAGGATTGGTTTAAATAAATTATCTTCGTATTTTTTTGGAAAGTTTTTTGTTTAAGTTGAGGATATCATCAGTGCTTAGAAATCTGTTGAAAGTAGCCAAAACTTGCTAATGTATTATTTATGGTCATGAAAATAATTATTTTTCCTTTAAAACAATTGAAGATTTTTTGAAATTTCTGGAGCGAATTAGGGGCATACTTTTCCCTAGAAAGGACTAGCAGTCTATAAGCCTACACTACTTACTAGTAGTTTAGAAATAGACTGAGCCCTGTTAGTGAATCATGAACTATTATCAGGTGAGTTAAGTATTGGGAACTGTCCAGGGTTTCCAAGTCTGTTGTTATCTTGTCAGAACCAGTTCTTTCACAAGAGTTTTTAGTCAAAAATTGAATGAAGCATTGCCATATGAATATATTAAGATCTTGAGAGACGGATATGGATTTGTTTCTTTACCAAACCTTTTCTTTTTCTCACTTCTTTTAGGTAATCACTAGAAGTTAACTTATTCTCTTAAATAAGGTTTGCATACATTTCATTCTTACCAACTTTTAAATTTGTTTAGAAAATTTTGCTTTGGTTTCCACAGTTTTAATCTTAAGAAGAAGAAAATGTTTTAATTATGAAGATACAAGGTATTCTGAAGTCAGTGGGTCAAATGATTTGACTGGAGAAGGTTCCTCTAGAAGAGTAACGAGAGGACACTAGAGAGGAAGGTTGGAGCCATGCTCTGGATAGCCTTGGTTGACTAAGCCAGGCTAAGGAGTTTGAGTACGAGGAGGGTCTGGCCAGGGGTTGCACTGAGGTTTTTTTGAGCAGGTGGGGTTGTACTGAAATATGTGTTTGGGGAGATCAATATGATATGCTCTGTAAAGGTGAGCTAAAGGAGTCAAGAGACTGAGGTTGGAGAGATAATTGACGCTATTTTGGTAATTGAGTTTAGTGGATTTTCGTCGATGGAAAATGTTCTGAATATCAAAGTTGAGTTTTTTTTGTTTTTGTTTTTTTATTTCAGCATATTATGGGGGTACAGATGTTTAGGTTACCTATGTTGCCCTTGCCCCCCCCCCAAGTCCAAGTTTCAAATATGTCCATCCTTCGGGTGGTGTGCATTGCACTCTTTGTGTATGCATATACCCGTCCCCTCCTCCCCCCTCCCCCCTGCCCAACATCCAATAGATGTTATTCTTATATGTGCACTTATGTGTTGATCAGTTAATACCAATTTGATGGTGAGTACATGTGGTGCT
>CAUYSK010010007.1:0-47746 GCA_963575035.1 Avahi laniger
TAATTAATCTTCCAGTATTATTTATTTCAGTCCTCTGACCATCCAACAAAGCCATTCCATCCAGGAGCGTAAATGTCTATCTCGGGTCACGTCTGCCTCTGTTAAAAGAAGACGGTCAAGCTCTACAGTTGGGTTGTAACACAGTCAGTCCATTTCCAGCTAGCACCCGGAAGTATGCCAGCCTGGCAGCGAAGAAGGCTTTAGTCCTTCTCCACAAGTTGGCCGTATGGAATCCCTTTCTGAGCCCATAGGTGTGGGTTGAAGGAGAGGTGTCAGCGAAGCACAGCAGGTATCCTGGGGTTCTGGGCCACCAGTTCACATAATCCATTCGTGCCTTTGAGACTTGCTTGACCTCTTCCGTAATATGGTGGGTTTCTGCCACACCCACTGCTGTGTGACTTAGAGACATGCATGATGTCCATGGATGGACATCTCAGTGTGCATTGTCACTTGGTGTCCCACAGTGAGATGCTTGGCCTCCGCTAGGACCCAGCACACTCTGGGAGCTGTTTTTGAAACAGAAGTTCAAGAAGAACATAGATTTGATCTAGACTCTGAGAGGTATGTGCTGTAATTATCCTGTAGGGTCTTGTCAGAGACTGTTTGGCATCCACACCGACTACAAATGCTCGGTATGACCAGATGTGCCGGATCACATGGCTCCAAAGGCTCCTGGATCCACGCAGAGCATTTTCGCTCTAGGTCCCCTCAAATTGGCGTACTCCAGAGTTCCCTGATAAATAGTTTGAAGCAGTATTCCCACATTTTCTTTGCCCCAAATCCAAGAAGACCCTTCAACCTCCGTGCCTCTTTGTAAGTGAAAGGAACCGTGAAGCTCAATAGCTTTCATCTATATTAAAGCTGATGACCCAGCAGGCCATGAGCACTGGAGCCCTAAAATTTAGTGACAGTCACATTGGTGACATATAGCAGGCCCCTTAATCACTCTGAGGTTTATCGCCCACCCTTGTCGTATGTACGTGTCTTAGTAGGGAATCTGGGGTACCCGACGATCCCTCATCACCAAGTCAGTGATGCTACCAACGCAGTGGAATAGTGTGATGTTTCCTGGAATATCAGCGTGAGCGAGGTCCCCATGGCCTGGATCAGGACATGGAAAAGGAGAGGCCACAGAGCGCTGAGGCTGTATAGGGCAGATGTTCTGTTGTCTTGCTGTATCAAGGCAACCTGCTTTTCATCTGCCTTCTATACGAATGCCGAGAGACAGCATTCACCAAGTGAATAGCCGCATGCTAAGTGGCAGAGGCCGTGCTGATCTGTTCTAATAACGATACCAAATCCCACAAAGCATCTAGTAGTGTCGGTGGTGGATCAGTGTCATCTGCTGAGATTCACTTCACAGTTAGAGAAGACAACCTGGTGAATTGAATGGGAATATTATAGGAACCATCACCCCTACCTTCCTCAAGTCTTCCACTACTGTGTTTATCTCTGCAATTCTTCCTTCTGATCTTGACCTGAAGGGCAGTTTGTGGGGCTTCCACTCAGACCTTCCTGCTGTGTGTAATGGGTCTAAGGGCAGAGGCCAACGAACATGTGTGCGTGCGTACCTTCCACCTATCACCTGGTCCCCAGCGGCCCACTCTCCAACCCGCAGACCACAGTGGAGTTTCGGGTGCTCTGATGTTGGTGTCAACTCAGATCCCATAGCTACTAGTGTTTGAGAAATCCACATATTCCTCTTCCCCTGGACCACAGTTACCCTAAAAAATGGCTATAATTCTCTTTGGGGAAAGATCATTAGACTATGTGCTGAAGATACTTATGGGTACTTTGCCGGGTTTTGTCTTAAGGAAACAGCCAGAGGGATCTGATCTGATCCAGTCCAGCCCACCTGCTGCTGGGCTGCCTGCTGAGACGTGTCTCCCCGTTTCCAGAGCATTCTCACTGTTCCCCCTGAAGCAGAGGGAAGGCCTTTTTCTCTAAGTTGTTCGTCCTGGGAACCTGACACTTAAATTTCTCAGTCTGGTCTCCTATCCTTAAAGGGCCTGGAAGAAAACTCTAGGCCCACCTTGAAACTTCACCCAAGCCCCACACTCCGCTTCCTGCTGTTGGAGAAAAGGCCGCCAGAGGGCGGTGTTGATCTACGCTTCTCCAGTCAGGATGGCCAGAAGCCAAAAAGCAGCCGCGCCAAGACCATCTCCAGCCTGGCCTTGGCCACACGTCCGCAAGGCCCACGCCTGGGAAGGAGAAGCCAGCCCTATGTCAAGCCCCAAAGTATCCCAAGAATGACTCTCAAAACGTTGCTGCTCACGCAGGACGGGAAGCCCCCTGCCACTCAGAGAGCCATTGTAGATATTAACAGTAGGCAGGACTGCAATTTTATCCCCACTTTGCAGATAAAGGAACCGCGGTGCAAAGAGGTTAAGCTAGAAGCCAACTAGTCCTTCACCCCCCGACTCCCCATCCCAAACAAACTTCGACCCTGCCAGGCTCCTGAGAACCCTGGAACTTAGAAACTATTTGCATTTTGTGCGAAGAAAGGAGAAAGAGCCCACGTAGCCAAACCCTATCAAAGATGAGTTTGGGGAGAGGTAGGTAAGGTCCAAGAGCTTGGGGATGTTGTAGCTCCAGCTGAGGGCCACTAGCATGTCCCATCACCCTGGGCTCCTGAGTCCCTAATGAGAGGTGACATTTACTGAGCCTGTACAGTATCGCACACCTGACAGTCCTCAAAGCAACACTCGGAAGTAGTTGGTTCTCCCCATTTTACAGATGAGGAAACTGAGGCTGAGGTCAGACTCCTAAAAGAGCAGGATTCTCCACCCCCGAAAGTCAAGATCACAAGTGATGGCCCTGGTTGATCACGGTCACCCTTTCTGCAGACCTAGAGCCAGGGTGGGCTTCTGGACCCAGCAGTGTCTATAGCTGACCATTGGGCACATACTCCAGAAAGAGCGGCAGGCATTTCCTCCTTCCCTGAGGACATCGCTTCCAAATAGCGAGGCTTTCCCAAGTTGACAGCAAATGGTAAAACGTTGCTCAGAGGAGGCTATGACGCTGGGCCTCCTGCCCAGAGCCACCTTCCTATCCACACCTGGCCTCAAGTTCTCCGGCGTTCACCATCATCCTCTTCCATGGCTTTTGCAAGATCCTGGGCTCTACACTTTACATACATTACATTACTTTTCCCTTCAAAATTCATGACAGGTACTATTTGTATCCCCATTTTATTGATAAGCAAATGGAGGCCTTATGAGATTAAGATACTTGGCCACGATTATACAGCTACCAAATAGCAAAGCAGGGATTTGAACTCAGCTCCATCCAATCCCAAAACCCATGTTTTTAATGGTCTGTTTGTTGCCTTGTCTCAAGTATCCCAGTTTAGAGTCTTTCTCATTCAAGAAGACCTCCCTCTGGTCCTCAGGATGCAAGCTGCAGCCTCTGCCTACACGACTCTTATTTTTTATTCATTATAAAAAATGATAGGCAGAGAACATTTTCTCTGGCTTGAACTTTCACTGCTAGAAATTTCAGAAGTCTAAATTAATTTCATCTACAAAGTGACCCCAGGCAATAGAGACATTTGATTCTTTTCCTGGGACTGGTCAGGGGGCTTCGAAGCTGCAACTCCCAAACCTCACTAGAGGTAGAAGCTCCTATTGTCTCCCATCAAGGGCTGCAGCTGCCATTTATAAAAATCTGGAATGAGGGGCCCTTTGGGGATGCTTCGGGCACTCCTGCTAAGTGCAGGGAGGCTGTGATACCCAGCTACTGGCTCTGGGTGCCAGAGGCTCTCACTGTAGACAAGCCCTCCTAACACAGGCCAGGCTTTCTGTGATGTCCTGCGCAAAAGAAACTGGGACCCACATGCACCTAGGGAGACAAGTGCAAATTCCCCAGAAAATGCTGCTAAGGAAAGAGACCCCAGAGACGGGCCAAGGGGAGCGGAACGGTGTGGACAGACTGGGTCCTGGCCTAGCTCAGCCGTGCACTGTGGGCTCTGGGCCCTCTCTGACCGCTGTCCGCAGACGGAAGAGTCGCTGTACAGTCGGTGTCTACACTGATTATTCCTCCCTCTGTTCGTTCACAGAATCCCTGTCACACCTCCCTGCCTGCGGGCTGCTGAAAGGGATCGATTAACTCGCAGGGCAGCAAGCTCGGGAGTGCTCCCCTGTGCATACCAATATAATGTATTGACTATAACGTGTGATAACCCGTATTTTCTGAGTGAGCCTCAGTGCGCCATGCGAAGTGACTTAGGTTGATTGCGTGGACTGCCCAGTGAGTGCACAGAGCAGTGCCGGCCTCATTCCCATTTCCGCCCGAGAAAACTGAGGCTGAGAGACGCTTAATCTCCTGTCAGGATCTACACGGTTATTCAGCACCACAGCTGGGATGTGCACCGAGAACTGATCTCAGAGCTCCTGTCTGCTACATCCCTGCTGGGTGGCCCCTTTCTGTCCTTTGACACTTAACCCCAAAAGCAAATCACCTGTGAGCTTGCCGCTCTCTAATCATACAGCTCTTTTAAATCATTTAAAATAACAACAATCACATCCGATTCTTTATCCAGAAATAATAATTGACAATTTTATATTTGTATTTCTAGATTTCATATATACATATGAATCTATGTTTTTACAAAAATATCATGGTATTTTGCAGCCTGGTTCTCCAAATAATATCAGGGGAGAACATAAATATCTTTCCATATCACAAATTATTCTACTATAATCTATTTTTCATAGCTGCATAATATTATGTCATTTGGATGATACATTATTTATTTAGCCAGTCACCTATTATTGGGCATTTAGATTAGTTACAATTTGGTACAGCTATAAACAATGCTGCAGTGGACATCTCTGTAGATAATTCTTTGCTTAATTCTATAAGGTGAGCTTTGAGAAGTGAAATTGCTGGGTTAATCGTAAGGCTTTGGGTCTGCTCCATGAGACTGTGAAAAGTTAGGGTCCCCCCGCCCCCAGCAAGCCAGGCCTCCTGGTAGAGAAACTCCAAACAGAAACGTGGCCTCTTTGGCTTTACTCTGCGAAGTGTGCTTACCCCAAACCTTGCCTGGGCAATCAGACCCTTTCAGAGTCACCCCATCACCGTTTCATGGGCGGACAGGTGGCTCCTCAGGGCCTGGGGAGACCCCTCCTACCCAACCACCTCGAACTCATCCTCTGGACCCGAAGGGGCTGAAAATGAAACTCATTCAGTGGCATTCGTGTTTGCCACGTGTGTCCCCCACACAGCCGTGGGGGAGCAGAGAGAGCTGAGGATTCTTGGGAAACACCCCCCCAGCTGGGACGGTAAGTGACCTCCTTCCCTGGCCTCAAAGGAACATGAGGTCTGGAGGAGGCGGGAGGAAGGTGAAGGGGAGAAGGGGGTAGAGGCAGGAGGGCAGGGAGGAGGGGTGACCAGAGGGGCTGCTCCTGCTTATCCCCATCTGCCTGATCACAAAGAGAAGTTTCGGCAGCCACCAGGCCCCGGTCAGGGCGCAGGTGTCTACCCTCTGGGCAGGGGGACCACCACCCACGCCCCAGGCTGGGGGCCGGGCCTGGGGACTAGGGGAGGCTGGGACGAGTTGGGAATGGAGCCCGGAGAGAAGGACCGGCTGCAGATCCCGCTTCTGGAGCCTGAGGGAGTGAGGGCAGCGGCAGTCGGGGGCGTCCTCCTGGCCTCGCTCCCTCCACGCCAGGAGCCTCTGCGACGGGGACCTCTGCAAGCTGGAACTCAGCCGGACTCTGGGTCAGAGGATGAGCCTGCTGCGTCCCCGCCGCTGGAAAGAAACTTGGATTCTCTCTCATTTCTCCCTGAAGCCCGACTCCCACTCTCCCCTGCTGTCGTTCCTCTCTGCCCCGTGCAGCGTGCGTGTGCCTGCGCTCACACGCGTGGGTCAGGCCGAGGGAGCCCGTGACCGCCTGCTCCGTGAAGCGGGCCAGAGGCCAGGCTCTCTGCTCGCCACCGGTTCCCCAGGGCCGGTTCTCTCCCAGCAACTCCAGAAAGTGTCTTCACCCAGAAAACCAGGAGATGGCTTCTCGTGAAGCCCTCGTCTAGTCTAATAGGGGTGGCAGATCAGAGAATGGGGGTTCAGTGGGGAAGACGAGGGAGATGCGGGGGGTGGGGAAGAGAGGCCCAAGGAGAATGAGAGGCAGAGAGAGAGAAAGTAAAAGAGATGAAGGAGAGAAGCCGGGAAGGTAATGAGGAAAGAAGGGAGAGACAGACGTGGAAAGAACTGGAAGACTAGAAACTAGAAACAGGGGGTGGGGGCTGGGGGGAGGAGTGGGGAGGAGAGAGAGACAGAGCGGGGAGTGTGCAGGAACTAGGGAGGCCAGAGCAGTGCATGGAAAAGAAACAACCTGGAGAGGAAGAAGAGAAAGAGAGAGAAAGACAATACGAGGCAAAGAGAAGAGGAAGAAAGCGTCAGAGGAAGAAGGAAAGGAACAAAGAATAGAGGCACAGAGGACAGGGGTGAGAGAAGGAAAGCGAGAAGGGTGGAAAAGGGTGAGGAAAGGGAAAGAGAAAAAATGAGATGAGAGGGAGGAAGAAGGGGAAGTGAAGAGGAAGGCAGGAGAGAAGAGGAGAGAGGAGGAGACACAGGGAAGGGGGCGTCCCATCATGTTCACATGGGCTCCCGTGAGCCGGGCTGGCATGTGCCGGTGGGACCTGGGGCTGCCGGGACAGTCCCCGCCCCTGGGCTGGTGGCCGAGGGGGCGGGCCCTGGGCGGACGTGCAGGCAGGTGGCCGCCCCTGGGTGGGGCCCCGGCCAAGCCCTCGGGGTATAAGCGGGAGGCCAGGCCTGCGGAGCACCTGTCAGGGGCAGCTCCCAGGCAGGTGCCAGGCAGGTGGCTGTGGCGGCCCAGCCCCAGCATGAGCTCCTTCGACCTGCCGGCGCCCTCCCCGCCTCGCTGCAGCCCCCAGTTCCCCAGCATCGGCCAGGAGCCCCCCGAGATTAACCTTTACTATGAGAACTTCTTCCACCCACAGGGCGTGCCCAGCCCCCAGCGGGCCCCCTCCTTCGAGGGGGGCGGCGAGTACGGGGCCACCCCCAACCCCTACCTCTGGCTGAACGGGCCCACCGTGACCCCACCGCCCTACCTGCCCGGCGCCAACGCCAGCCCCTTCCTGCCCCAGGCCTACGGCGTGCAGAGGCAGCTGCTGCCCAGCGTGCCGGGGCTGGGGGGCGGCGAGCTGGGCTGGCTGCCCATCCCCTCGCAGGAGGAGCTGATGAAGCTGGTGCGGCCCCCCTACTCCTACTCGGCTCTCATAGCCATGGCCATCCACGGGGCGCCCGACAAGCGCCTCACCCTCAGCCAGATCTACCAGTACGTGGCCGACAACTTCCCGTTCTACAACAAGAGCAAGGCCGGCTGGCAGAACTCCATCCGCCACAACCTGTCGCTCAACGACTGCTTCAAGAAGGTGCCCCGCGACGAGGACGACCCGGGTAAGGGGGCTCAGTGTGGGGGGCTGTCCCCAAGGAAGGCTCGCTTTGTTCCTGCCCAAGACCCCATTCTAGAAAGTTCTGAATGTGGCTGTGCCCCCCACGCCTGGGGGCTGCTGTGAGGCTGGGCTGAGGGGAGCTCGGCAGTGGGGGAGACGTGTGCCCAGGGGCAGGTTTGGGGGTCAGTCGAGGCTGTCCCGCGGACCACTCAGGGACCTGAGCAGGATAGATGGCTGAGCCTGTTTCCTCACCTGAAAGACAGGGATGGGAACAGCGTCTACTTTGCAGGCCGTGGCGGAGGTAACGAGACAATGTATGTGAGGCCTTTGGTGTTAGCACCAGCGTAACCGACTGCAGCAGCCACTGTGAGTCATGGGCACCCCGAGCACCCTGCACAGAGAAAGGCTTTGGAATGGATGGACCAAGCAAAGCCAAGTGCATCCCAAGGCTGACTTGGGAAAAACAAGGATCTGACTCGGTTAAACACCCACTGCCGGCCCCTTCTGCTGCCTGTCCTGTTTCTATAATCTCCTTTAATCCCCCCAACACCCCACAAGGTCGACTGATGAAACCCATTCCACAGATAAGGAAAATAACACTCAGATGTGAAACCTAAGGTGCCTTCCGAAGGTGGCACCGAATGAAGTGATAGTGACAGGGCTTGAATTTGAACGAGGTCTCTCTGACACCAGAGATAGCGAACTTTTTAATGTCGCATTTCTGGAACACAGAAACCTGCAGAGAGCGGTGTGTTCAGTACTCACACATCCCTTTCTCAGAACTAAAGTCCACTTTGGTTCCACCACTGGAAGCCGGGATTGGCTCCGAGGAGTCCCCTCCGCCCACTTGGAGGTTAGCAAGGGCCAGTCCAGCCCTGTTTGTCCCCCAGGAGGGCACGAGTGTCCTGGCCAGGGATCGCCCTACCCTCAGGCGGAGAGAAGAGTTCAGGCCCCCCCCACTGGGATGGTTCCCGGCGGTCAGGAAGCCGCTTTACACGTCCAGCGCCCGTGGTCCTCGCGGTGAGCCTGAGGAAGGACAGCCGCCTTTTGTCAGAGCAGGAAGCTGAGGTTAGCCCAGTTAGGAGCAAAGCGGGGACTCAAGTCTGTCTTTGGACTCCAAGCCCAGGACTGTCGGGGAGTCCTGAATTTTCCCTGAGTTTTCTTAAATTCAGCAATGGGCACTCCACGCCCCCCACACCCCCGCCCCGTATCTCAGCCTTCTTAAAGAGACCGCCCCTGTACACCCCTTTACTGCCTAGGCCGCTCGCCCACGTGTCCCGGGGGCCTGGCCGAGGTCGCTGCATAAAGACGACGTGGTCCGTCGGCTCGGGCACCCTCCACGTCAGTCCCCGCCTTTTGTTCTCCTCTTGCTGCTTTTGCCACCTCCGTCTTTGGTTGATGAAAATAAGGAGGAACAGAAGCAACGCAGCTAGCCCATCCCTCCGCTTACCTCCTTTCGCCTTCCTGCCAGGCAAGGGGAACTACTGGACCCTGGACCCCAACTGTGAGAAGATGTTCGACAACGGAAATTTCCGCAGGAAGAGGAAGAGAAAATCGGACGTTTCCTCCGGCTCAGCCTCCTTGGCCTCAGAGAAGGCAGAGAACAGTCTCCTGCTGGGCAGCCCCAAGAGCACGGAGCCGCAGGACATGTTGGACAGCGCCTCGCCGGGCACCACCAGCCCCTCGGAGAGGCGGTCGCCCCCTCCGCCCACGGGCGCCCCGTGCCTCGGCAGCTTCCTCTCCTCCATGACAGCCTACGCCAGCGGGGCGAGCCCCATGGGCCGGCCTGTGGCCACGTCGGGACTGAGCCCGGAGCCCACCGACAAGATGGGCCAGAACTCACTGAGCTTCAACTCCTTCACCCCCATCACCAACCTTAGCGGCCACGGGGGCGGGGGCGAGTGGGCCAACCCCATGCCTGCCAACGCTCTCAGCTACGGAGGCTCTGTCCTCAACCAGTTCAGCCCTCACTTCTACAACGGCATCAACACCAACGGTGTCCTCTACCCCAGGGAGGGAACCGAGGTCTAGGTGCTAAGCCAGTGGATGTGCCCAAGAGAAAAGCAGTGGAGGTCCTCCGTGCCAGCCCCCTGTGGTCCAAGACCTCCAAACTGCCCAGACATAACACAGGAGCCTCAGAGGGATCCATCCTCTTTCTAGAACATTGTTTAGACCTTCTGTCTATCGTACATGCATCCATACACACAGACTCACCAACTCTGCCATGGAAATACTGGTGTCTGGCTAGCAGCACTAATATGGCCGTGCATTGAGCACTTACTGTGTGCCAGGTGCTGTACTATGCTCTTCAAAGGCGTGGTCACAGTTACAATTTATAGCCACCCTGTGAGGGTCACATGAACCTCCCCAGTTAACAGATGAGGAAACTGAGGCTCAAGTAACTTTTCCAGGGTCATACGAACTAGTGAATGGCAGAATGGTAGGTGTCAAATCCAGGTCTATGTGACTCCCAAAGATTGGGGGTCGAAGGAGGCAGATATGGAGGAATCTGTTGAGCAGCCAAGAAAGGTCAGCGTGAAAAACTCATTACGGTAAATATATCAAAATCTCCCCAAAATGCAGCACCAGCCCAGGCACATCTTATCCCCATCCAAGTCTTACTCTGCCTGTTCCAAGTTACCTGCAGATACTCCATTTGCTACCACTCCAGGAGGGAAGCCACCAGAGGGCTTAATTCAGGACAGTGCATCTAACATGTGCACCGTGTCCCCGTGGAGGGACACCGTTGCTTCCTCAGCCCACCAGAGACCTTAAAAAGAGCCAGGGGTCAGTGAGAGGAGTGGTGTGTATCCCTAAACCTCCCCACCCAGCAAAGCCCATCTATAAAATCTTGTAAAGCCCAGTTGCCTGTGTGCACGTCATGGACCAGTGAGCTGGAGGTGGCTGAGCCTTCCAAGAGAAGCCAGGCTGGGTAAGTGCATCCTCTTTGGTAGACCGGGAGAGGAGCACGTTTGTCTGTGAAAACAATGGCCGCAAGGGAGGGCCCTGGGCCAGCCCGCCTCGTAGGGGGTCTCTGGTGCAGCTCCCGGGACTCCTTTTCCTTCTTGTTGTTGTATGTGCTTTATATGCCTGTGATATTTCATCACAGCACACCCTGGGAAGTGTTGTTTTTCTTATTTTCTTTTTAATTAAAAACCAAAAAACACTTTGTACAGAAGCGTGTGGCCCTTCCTTGTGAATTTTCCTGTCTCTCAGCTGCCTGATGGATTCAGCAGGGGGCCAAGCGCAGCCTGGAGCTGAGGGCATCCGGAACAGGAGCAGAGAAAGGAGTATCCAGACTCTTCCCTCATCCACACTGGCGTGGAGACCAGACAAAGGCTCCCAAGGAAAAGAGAGGCATCTATGGGGGTGGCGTGGATACGTTGAAGGAACCCATCTGTATTCAACATGCAATATGAACTTGGCATGTCCAGTCTCATGCAAACCTCCCAACTGTGCTGTGATCCTTTAATCCTCCTAACAAACCTGTGACGAGGTCAGCAGTAGTCTCACCATATGGATGAGAAAATGGAGGGTCAGGGTGGTTGAGAGATTTGTCTGAAATCCACATCAGGTCCATGCCCAGGTCTGTCCGACCCCTGTCCCTCACCATGCCGCAGCATGACCTCAGACGCAGCTGATGCCAGCAGCAGGGCTAGCAGTACTACTGGCTGCGGTTTGCTGAGGGCCATGCGCAGAAGCTGGGCCAAGTGCCGTGCAGGCAGGACCTCTTATCGTCACGGCAGCCCACAGGTGTATACGCTGGCGATTAACTGGGGGCCCTGGCACAATGCACGCTGGAGGACTTGTGCATTGAAGCTGGGGGTCTAGTTAGGAGCCCCCTCATCGGGTGTGCACAGAGGGGGCTGAAGCCAGGAGTAGCTGGCCATCTGCACAGCTGCCCGCTCAGATCCTGGGGGACTTTCTTTACCTGAAATGACAGAAGGGAGCTGGCAAATAACAGTAATGATGATGGTGATGAGGATGATGATGATGAGAGCATTCATCACCAGTTTACTATGTTCCAGGGACTATGTTAGAACTTTCCCTGCTTTATGGCATTTAATCTTCAAAATAATCCAATGCGGTCAATACCATTATTTCCATTTCACAGGTGAGAAAACTGAGGCCTGGAGAGATTCTGTAGCTTGGTCAAGGGCACACAGCCAGGATTCAGACAGCCCCCGCCAATGCCATGGCCGAAATGCTTCTCCATAGCACCTAGTGGCAGGGAGCCCAGGATGTGCCACAGGAGAGCAGAGTTGTGGGGACCAAGAAGATGAGAAACAGGGGCCGCCTTAGAAACCCCTCAGGCCTTGCCTGGGAAGCCCTGTCTGTAGTGAGACTTCTGGCGGGTGCTGCCGTGGCTGAGTGAGGCAAAGAAGTGGGACACGGTGTCAGACCGTAAAAAGCCTTAGAAAACCCAGAATAGGCCGAGCCTCGCTACACAGAAAGGAAACCTGAGGCCTAGGGGGAAGGAACTCCTTACGTGTCACCGGGGCGATGACTCGGAGGCAGAGTTAAAAGGCAGGTCCCTGAAGCCTGGACCAGGATTTTTGTCACACTAGATCTCACTGCCACCAAATTTGCACAGACAGACCCTGAAACCCCCTCCGCTGGTCATCTCACCGCCTGCCCTTCTCCCCCCCTCCCGGGAGGCCGGGCCAGGACGGCCCAGGCCAGCCCAGGGGGAGCCGGCCGTTTAGAACCAAGGCCCAGGACCTCAAGTCTCCATTCTTCTGCGGCCCAGAATTCCATGGGGACGAGCAAAAAGGGAAGTGTTTGGGGCTCTGACAGCACAGAGGCCCTGCCAACCCTGCCTGCGGCCCTGCCGGGTGTTCCTGGTGGCAGCGCCAGGAGCTTGCGGGAAGCACCATGCTGGGAGCACCCGGGTGGGCACAGCTGCAGGGGGGTCAGGCCAAGAACGGGGTCTCTCCACGGGCTGTTGCTTGCCCCTCCTTTGGTTCTCTTCCCCCGAGAAGAAATGAGCGCTGGACGGAGGGAGAGAAGGAAGAAAAGGCAGGAGGCGGGAGAGAGGGGGATGCACAGGGCCATTTACCAGCCCTGAGCCACGGGCAGTGCTGCAGGTGGACACTGGCGTGACCAGCCTCTTTCGCTGCCTCCCTGCATGGGAGCCACGGCCCCAGCATCCGTGGGGGGTCTGGGGAAAGGGCTCCTGTGTGTGGAGAGACGGGGAAGCCTGCATGGAGGAGGCGAGACCGGATGGAAGGATGGTCATTAGGACCTCACTGAAAGGGGGACCAGTGTGAGGCCAGCAACTTATCCAAAACGTGAGACTCAGATAAACAAATGTTCGGATTTGCTGAAAAATCAATGCCAAGCAAGTGGGAGTTTTATGGCCATTTTAAGGTGGCAAAAGCTCTCCTTGGCGTTCCTGGAGGGTACAGAAGAGAGATCGGGGTACGAGACTGGAAAGGTAGGGGCACCTAAGGAGAGAGAAGTGGGGCTCCAGAGGGGTGACCTGCATGCCTGGAGCCTGCTATGTGCCAGGGGCTGGGGACACCCCGCACGTGCAGTTGTCCCCTGACGTCCTCACAGCACCCTGGGTGGTGGGGATGATCATTTTGTCTAGTTGACCTGCGAAGAAACTGAGGCAGGCAAGGCTGAAGAAGCCCATCAAGACGCAGACCATGGTCTACATGTCTTGGTCTCAGGCTCTCCACCTGCCCTGTACGTGGGCGCCGTGAGGCCTGCTGCTGAGCGAGCCGCTCGGGGGCTTCTCGCTGGAGAGGACGTGGGGACAGAGCTCCCACCGCAGGAGGGGCCATGTCGGCCGGCACATCACAGGAGGTCCAAGCACCATCCTGCGGAAGGTTGAGCCTGGCCCCTGCCTGCACAGACTCCATCCCTGCCCTTTCTGCCCTTCAGCCAGGAGGAGGGAGGCCTGAGCTGCTTTCTCTGCTCACCTGCCTGATGCTTTTCTCCTCAGGGGCTGCCGTGAAAGCGCTATGAAATTGGCCTTCGTCTCTGACCTTCTCTGCTGCTTCCTTTTGGGTTCTATGAACAGAATTATTGCAATGTTGCAGGCACTATTTGCTTCCTTCTATTTCGCCGTGGGCCCCCAAATAACCCCTTGGATATATGATCCTCCCTTGCAGAAGCCACTGGGACCCCAAGCAGAAGAGCAAAAATACAGGGTCGATTATGAAAACAGTACAACCATTTGGGAAATTCTCTTCCCTTCTTTCAGGTCAGGCAGATGATACAACAGTGGCATTTAACATTTATTGAGTGCTTACGATGAACCAAGTACTTCCTACAGATTAGTTAATAATCACAACCTCCACTGAGGCTAAAGCTATCCTTATTCGTATTTAGTACAGAAGTAAATCAGTATTCAGAGAAGTCAAGTAACTTTCCCAAGGTCACACAGCTAGCAAATATCGAGGCAGACCTCAAACACAGATATGCCTGACTCCAGAGCCTGTGCTCTTAACCCAGATGCTAGGAGAGGACACTTGAACTGGGGATTAGGAGACAGTATCCTGCAGGGACAATTCCCTTTCCAGAGGCTCTGGAACAATTATAAGTGGAAAAATGACCTTCAGAAAGATGCTGTCCCAGCTCGGGCCACACTGTCATCTCTGCATTCCTGATCAGCAATGGCCTCCAGGCTGGTCTCCCTGTCTCCAGCCTCTGCCCGCCTGTTGCAGAGTGTGAGCTTCCTAAGGGGCACAGCTGGCCCTGTCTCTGTGCTCCTCAGAGCCTCCCAGCAGTCCTTTAGTGCCACACTAACCTGCGTGGCTGGCACAGGCCTGGCTCTGGCCTCCCCTCTCTGGTCAGGGCGTTGGGCTTGGCATCAGACCAAGAGGACTCCAATCTCATCTCCTGCCCAGAGGATTCAATGCAAGCAGGCAGCTGCCTCCAGAGATGTATGTCTTCCTTGTGTGTGTTTTCTAGTTTTCCCAGTGATGCTGTATTCCTAGTGTAATATTAAAATATATAAGACAGGATCATGAGAAAAGAAATACCCAGATGCTAACACCAAAATGCAGCAGGGGGCCTACGGGAATGAGGGGCAGCAGGAAGCCCCCCATAGTTCCTAGGAGGTACTGGGGAGGTCAGGACAGTGGTAAGCCTTGCACAGTGGAAGGGACCAGCCCGTGGAACAGGGAATGAGAGGGTTCTGCTCATCGCCTGTTGTTGCATCTGAGTACTGGTCACACAAATATGTTCACTTTAGGAGAATATATGGAGATGACACTTGCGGTTTCTGCATTTTTACGTATGTATATTAGCTCAGTTATGTGCTGATAAATGTTTACCAACTGGCTCTCTGGAGAAAAAGGAGGGACGTGGATTTGCAGCATCCACCCATATCCGTGGTGTAAATACTCCTCTTCATGGCTGATTTCAAGCTTCCCATGTGTGTAGCTGAAGGCAGAGTCGGAAGGCATGCGTAGCAGCACAGCACCGCATCGTGTTTCCGCCACACAGACACAATAGGTACAAAGGACATCAGGAGCACAGGTGACAATAAAATGTAGTAAGATATTTCAAAGTGATGAGTTTTTAATATTCATTACCTGTGTTTACGATAGAATTTATTTAACTATAAGTTAATTTAACTTAATTTTTAATAGCAGCTATTTTTGTCCTGAGAACTGAACACTCAGTTGTGAGCCAGTTTGAGCCGGCTCCTGGACACCGTTGGTATAAACACTGGTAAGTTCCGCCCCAAACTCCCCCTAAAATACTAAATACTAAAATACTAGTGCTCTCGCGCTCCTGCGGCTGCCATCCCTATCTCTGGGCCTATCCAGGGGCTCTTCTCCTGGCCGAGGTCTGCTTTATTCTCCCCCGACACCCTCCTTTCCTACAACCTCCTTTCCTACCTCCAGCCTTCAATTACCATCTAAGAAGCCACTTGCTCCAGGAAGCCGTTTCTGACCAGCAAAGGCCCAACTGTGTGTGTTCTCACAGCACTGGACCCTTCCCCGCATGCTGCCGTTTTCTCTCCACTTGTCTGGCTTCAACTGTGAGGGCAGGAATCAGGTCTTGGTGGCCTGGCACAGTCCCTGGTATCGTGAGTGTGCTTGGCGAATATTGGATGGATGGACAGATGGATGGATGGATGGATGGATGAAACCTTCTACCAGTCATTAATCTTTCATACTTATTCATCCCAAGGAGAAATTCCTAAGACCTCAGCACCTTCAGCCCCCATTGCTGCAGGCTGGTCCAGCACTCCTAACCCTCTCTGAGGCATTGAGGGGTGACATCTCTCAAGATTAACCACAATCACCCCCAAATTACTCCCAACCCTTCCCTGGGGTGGTTAAGTGCCTCTGTCCAGTAATGACTGGGTTTAACCCTGGGCTGGTGTCTGTTAGAAGAAAAAGACTCAAAGATAAAAGCAATAAAAAGCTGCTGTTCTGCCCTGATCTCAGGCCCTGGATCGAGGCCTGAGATGAACTATGTTCATGAACTACGAACTATCAACTATGTTGAAATGGGAAGGAGAAGGGCTGCCCTATTTTTATAGCAAAGACAGAAGGGTCACTCTCACCATTACAAGCTGCCAGCCCTTAGAAGAAAAAAAGGATAAAAGCAATAACGGATGAGAACACAGGTTTTGGATCTAAATAGAGTCAGGTTCAAATTTGGCCTTTTGTCTGCTGGAGGCCTTGGGCCAGTGACGTCACTTCTCTGAGCTCCAACTCGTCCCCTCTCTGTTGGAGATAGGGAATGAGCCAATGTCAGGATTTCCATGAGCATCAAGTAAGATATGTGGGAAAGGCCTGGCCAGTGGCTTGCCCAGAGGACATATCTCTTAAATTATCAATTTCACGCAAATCAATAACTCATTGATCTTTCACTGGGTCAAATTTATAGTTTCTTCTTAGGAAAAAAAAGTATCATGAGGAATTAAGGCCCCATCACACGACGCCCAGAAAATCTACAGGAGGAATGAGGACTCCCTCTCCTTCCACCCAATGTGTCTTTCCTACCCCACCCTCCGAGAGAGCTCCGTGATTTGGCAACAAACGCGTGACTCCTTCCCGGGAATCAAAGGACACCAGCGACTCCTGCCACCCTCGTGCTCCCCAAATCCCAGACTCGCAAAGGAGAGGCGGCCCTTGGCATAGATAATGTGGGGGTCTATCTGGTGGGTTTAGCAGTGCCAGGAAATCATGGCACACGCCCCCCGCCACACGCTTAACTCTCCCACTTGTCCATAAATGCAGACACTATTCATTTTAACAGGGAATAAGGACGCACACCCCTGTGTAGAGCAGAGTGAAGCTTTTCAATTTCCCTAAGAGCGAAGAAAAATGGCTCCTTGGGAATCCGGTGCTGAGGCCATCACTTCAAAGATGAGGATGCTGAGCCTCACGAGGTGCAAAGGACCAGACCAGAGTTTCATTGCCTGTTACACCGGACACAGATCCAGGCATGAATGCGCCGGTGTCCTATGTGGCCCGGGGTCTTTACACCTCAACACACTGCCCATGTCAGCCCTGTCTGTGTGACACAGACGAAAACACAAGCGCTGCGCGGGCTGCTCTGTGACCGTGCGTCCCCCATCCCGGCTAACGTCAGGGGCTGCTGCTCCTTACCTTCCCAGCTTTAGCCTCAGTCTAGTCTTCCCCCTTCCAGATGAGATTTATTGAGATGCCAAATCCTACAATTACCCCCACTTCCTGACAGCATCCAAGGCAAGCAAAGCCCCGCTTCCTTAACCTTGCCCCTAAACACCTATCACACGCCCAAATTTTTTAAGTCCTCTCTAACACCCCTGTGCTGAGATGCCCACAGCTCTCCGCATTGCATGCTTCCCCAGCTGCATCGAGTCATCAGCCCGGCTTGTTTAAAATTAGGGGCATTTTCAGCCTGGTGGCCTCTGGCTGAATGACATTGACACTGGGAGGGTCAAAGACTCGTTCATGCATTCATTTAGTCATCGAATGTCTGTGACGTGCCCAGCACTGTGTTAGGCATCAGAGACACTGTGTGCCGGTGAGCGACACACAGTCCCATCCTCCAGGAGCCCGTGGTCTGGCAAAGAGACAGACACACAGATACCTTAGCACAGCTGCCCGTGCTGTGTGCTCTGATGGGCCAGCACGAAGGAGGCACCTGTCACAGCTGAGGGGTCAGGGAAGATTCCCTGGGGCCAATGACAGCTAAATGAGGTCTTTAAAGACCAGGAGGAAAGAAGATGGGGTGAGTGATGCAGGCGGAGGTAAAGCATGTGAAAAGGCCCAGCAGTGAGAGAGAGACAGAAGCGATTCCACACGGCGGGAGTTAGTAAGTCAAGGCAGCGGACCATCAAGTGTAGGTGGGACACGGGGGCCCTGAGCCTCAGCGACGGCACACACCCTTCCTCCCCAAGGTGTTAGGAGGTGTGCAGAGGTTGCTAGCAGGGCAGTAACAAGACTAAGAGTCACACTGATGACACCGAAAGGCTGGTGCCTCACCCCCGCCTGCCTTTGGGGGAAACCTTAGTTCCTAGGACCTAGCTCGGATGGAAGCCCCTTTTTTGCATGACAAGGGAGGCAGGAACTATAAAAGAATGGTTTACAAAGTCAGCTACATATGACTGAGATGTTTCTGAATGGCAAAGCCCCCATCAACAGAGTAGGAAAGCAAACACAAAGGGAGAGAAATATCACAGCACACGTCAAAAATTTAATAATCATATTACAGGAAGATCTCTAGCAAATTAGGACTTTCCCAGAAAAGAAATGGGCAAATCTATGTCCACCAAAGGATAAATGCAAATGGATAATATGAAAAGATGTCCAGTCTTACTAATGATCAAAGAGAAGCAAAAGAACACAACAAAGCTGTATGCTTTGCACCTGCACGTTCGCAATGCCTAGAGCTGTCAGGGATGGGAGGAATGCCTGGTCTCATACGTTTTTGGATGAAGAGCACAGTGGAAAAAAAAAAAAAAAGAGCAAAGTGAAGCAATCCTTCTTAAGGGCAATTCTGATAGTGAATATGAAAATGTCTCATGTGCATTTCTTTTGACTTAGGGATTTCTCTACCTGAAATTTGTCTTTGAGGCTGAGTATGCAAAGATTTATGTACAAGAATGTGCCTCACAGAGATGTTTATATTAGTGCAAGGTTTATATCAGTGAAATGGTGAAATAACTTGTATGTCTACCAACAGAGAAATGGAGTAAACAAATCATGGCATATAATGACGATGGCAGACGATGCAGCTGCTAAAAAGAAGGAAAGATTTGGCAGATCTAACTGAAGAGGCGTCAGTGATGCACTGAACAGGGAAAGGGCGGGGAGCAAGTTATCAAACAGGATGTCAAATGTCCTATTTATGCAAATACATGCTATGGGTTCTTTAATGTATATGCGGAGTTAGGACATAGACGATTCTTTTTTCAGCTGCTACAAAGAGACTGGTCACATGTCACTTTCCATGGTGGCTTTACTTTCTTTCGGTGCCCTGGAGAGAGCACTGGACTGGGAGTCTGATGTCCTGAGCTTGAGTTCTGACCCCATCACTATTTAATGTGGTCCGAACCATCATGGACGTTGGTGTCCTCATCTGGAAGAGGAAAGGCCAGGATAAAGAACCCTGGGCTCCTTTGCCTTGGTCGTCTGTTTTCTGTCCATGATCCTATTTTGATGCCCAAAAGAACCCTGAGAGCTGGATAAGAACAGGCATTATCCTTATTCTCCAAACGACAGACGCAGAGCTCAAGGCCTTACATTAGTAACACAGCGGGGTTGAGGGGCCAGGTGTAGTTGTGTGAGCTGTCTCCAAGGTCACAAAGCGTCAGTGAGAGCATGTCAATGACAATGTAAACTTTGGAACTCCTCAGATTTGGTGTATTAGTCAGGGTGGGCTGCCATAACAAAATGCCACAGACCAGGTCACTTAAACAACAGAAATGTATTGTTTAAGAGGCTAGAAGTCTGCCATCTGGGTACCAGTGCGGTCGGGTTCTGGAAAGGGCTCGCAGACGGTAGTCTGCTCACTGCGTTCTCACGTGGTGGGGGTGGGGAACAGCGAGAGCTGTCTTCCTTTCTTTTAAGGCCACTAATCCTAAGCAATTAGGATCCCACCCTTAGGACTTCATTTAACTTTAGTTACCTCCTAAAAGGCCTATCTTCAAATGTAGTCATACTGGGGTTTGAGCTTTAACGTATGATTTGAGGAGGGAACATGATTCAGCGCATAGCATTTGGCTATGCAGGAGAGAAAGTATTGGCACAAAAAGGGACATTGGATGGACTTAGGGCCAACAGAACCAGGAGGCAGCTCCTGAATCCAGCTCTTCCATGCCTGGGTCCCAAAAGCTGGGCTTCTCGGGGAGAAAAGACACAGTGGATAACGAGAGATTGTATGTTTTGGAGAGTGACTCTCCCTATCGAAACCCCGGCTACCTCCAGTGTTGTTGGACAAGTCACTGGGGCCTTAGGTTTCTTGTGTCTAAAGTGGAGATACTCTGTCCCTCCTCACTGGGGAGATGAAATGAGACTAGGCAGAGCTGCTGAGCACGTGATGCAGGTGGCACTGGCACACACAGATGATGGTAGGTGACTCGCAAACAGGGTATTAAATGACACTGAGCCAGGGGAGAAGGTTTTTCCTTTCTAATGCTTTCAAGCCTTGTTCCAACCAAAGAGAAATGTCCAGATGGGTTCTTGTATGTCTTTAGCGCCTCCTTAATACTTGCTAATCTCCCGCTTCTACAAAGGCTCAAAGCCCTTTGCAGGAAGCGGTATCCAACAATAATTGAATAAGTTGGTTTGATTGGATTTATTTTTTCGGTTACCTTCTCTATACAGCAAGGGATGCTGGTTTACTTTTGTAAAGTAATGACATAAAGTTTCCTTCTCAAATAAATTTATTTTAGAAAAACATGAGCTGATTTAAAGAAAGACAAGTAAGTGAATGCTAGCGCAGGTTAAGATGTCAGCATGGCTTAAACGAACACACAGAAACTACCAAGCAAAAGTAATGCTTGGGTCACTGGACTCGGGGCATCTCTGTGCTGCTGGAGGTAAAGCACCAGACCTGGCTCCTCCGTAAGAGTTACCTGAAAGTGCAGCTACCTCCCGACGCCTTCCCCAGAGGAGAGGACACTGTCTCTGGCTGGGGCAGGTGGCTGTTCCATCAAGTCTGCTGAGCGATTTGCATCCTGGAAGCAGTAGGTTGGTCAGCACCTGTGGGAGATGTTGCCGACACAAATAAGAGGAAAATGAAGCTGCTCTGGCTGTCACCTCAGGCAAGCCTAGTCTCTTGTCACCTGCAGGGATGCTACTCCTGGCCTGGGTGAAATGGTCTATGCTGTCCCCAGTGAGAGGCTCTGGAGAAGGCCTTGGCTTCCTGGCCCTGCACCCAGCTGACTCTGGGGAGAAAGTTCTGAGGGCTTGAACCACCCCATGGTAACCAAAGGTCTGCAGGGACCCCGCTCACCATTTTCTAACCTGCCCAAGAAAACTACATGATTGCCACTGTTGACTGGACGGGCTGAGCTGCAAAGACAAGGCCAGGATGGTAGAGTCACCTGTCCCACTGTTTCAGCAGGTTTGGGTTCCCTGGATTTCTGTCGAAGGCCAAAAATTGGAGTCTCCAGGAATGATGGAACCTAGTTTCTGGCAGGCACAGTCAATAGTCTCTAATTCCCTCACTGTGAAAAGGAGGAAACTGAGGCCCACAGAGGGAAAGAGACTTCCCAGGTCACACAGCTAGTTAGCAGTAGAGCTAGCACAAGAACGCAGGTGTCCTGGTTCTCTAGCTAGGATTACCGATTTCTAGAGAAGAGTTTTTGCAACTGCGTAAGTATAGTAGAAATGCGAAACTCCCATTCCTGACTATTAAAAAGAAATCAGAAAGGAGAAGGTAATTAACATGTATTAAGCACCGGATACTATTTTAATGTCTAAATGAAAATATCTCATTTAGTCTCTTAGTCCTGTCTTCCTCCCCACCCCCTCCATTTCCTGTAAGTACGAAATAAAGCTCAGAGAGTAGCCTGCCCTCTTGGGTTAGCAAAGTGCACCGGGAATAGCATGAACCTTGGAACCAGGTGGACTCAGTTCTGTCAAACGTTAGGATGTTGCCTTGAGAAACAAGAACTCTGCTAAGCTCAGGATCTTCATCTGTAATTTGAGAGTAATCATCCTTGCCTCCCAGGGCTGCCCAGATCAACTGATCATGCAAAGTGCCTGGGGAAGAGTAGGGATTCAAAAACAATGGCTCATAAACAAATATTTGGAGTAGCTATATTCATTACAGCCCCTCAAACTGAAAGCAATCTAAATGTCCTTCAACAGGTAAATGAGAATAAGCAAACTGTGGTATATCAGTATGATGGAATACTACTCAATAACAAAGAGGAATGAAATACTGACACATACAATAACATGGATGAATTTTTTAAACACTATATCCCTCTGCTTCCTGCCAAGTAGCTCTTACCAGAACTTACCTTTGAACAGATAACAAACTATAAACTCTGTGGAAAAAAACAAAAACAAAATCATGATCTGAGGGCACTGAAGAGTAAACAACAGTCAAATTTTCAAGTGGAGTCAATAATTAAAAAAAGCGATCCGCACAGAGTGAGTTACCTGTGTTCAGGGCCTAAGTGTGACGATGATTCAAAGTGAGTGTCACATAAAGACGTTAAAACTCTGAAGAAAAACAGCCAGGTTTTCTCATCTTAAGAAACAGAAGACAAAAATTGGGGAAATTGCAGCTACTGGAAGTGAGGGGTGAACCCTAGAAAGGAGAGATCCAGAGATAGGTAGGCCTATATTCTGTCTGTAATTTTTACCCCAAATCTCTGACTGGTTCCTGAACTATGCATGCACCGGACAGGCTTCATTTGAGAATAAAAGGACTTGGATTTTAGCTGAAGCCCAAGATGAAGAGTTTGAGGTTTGAGTCAAACCAAGTTAATTGCCTACTAAAGCAAGCAAATAACAACCAAGACCTCAATACTTGCCAGAGAAATATATCAGAATGCAGAGTTTTCGCAATGTTCCAATGGCCAAAATAAAGAATCCAAAATTACTGATTACATGAAGAAACAGAAAAAAACATTCTCAAAAGAAAAAATAATCAAAGAAGACTGAACCAATATGACCCAGATGCTGAAATTATTAAACACAGATTTTAAAGTAGCTATTATCACTGTGGTAGGCTTTCGGGGAAATGTTGAGACAGAGTGAATCCATTTTTCTTGTGGGATGAATGGAAATCTTTAGTGACCAGCAGAAAGACTGTGATGGCCTAAATAATGGACCCGAAATATGTTCAGGTCCTAATCCCCGGAATTTGTGAACATTACCTCATATGGCAAAGGAATTTTGTAGGTGTGATTAAGTAAATGATATTGAACTGTGGAAATTATCCTAGATTACCCAGGTGGATCCTAAATGTAATAACAAGTGTCTTTATACGAGAGATCCAGAGGGAGATTCGATTACAGACTACCAAACAAATTAGTTGTCAATATTTGAAATGTGTGAGATTTCAGGCAAATATCAAGACATAGGCATCTCTGAAAAGTAGGCAGCTCTGGCCATACCGAGCCAAGATTCCCCTTGCCAAGCCACGGTGAAGTAAACCGAAGCAGCTACCCACTTCCATGGAGCTCTCCCTCCCACTGGCCGCTCTGCCTGCTTCTGTCACTTAGTGACCCACAGAGCCCAGAAGGCCTTTGAGTTTGTGATCCATCGGCTAGAGTGTTAGTAGGGGTGAACACTTATTATCTAAATCTACCCCCTATAGCTTCTACATGTACTTCTCAGCATCTGGCTTATGCTCCTATCAGGCATAGATACATGCAATTTTATTTTTATATTGGAGCACTTACTATATTTAAGTTGCATAGTTAAGCTCTGTCCATATATTAGCTTATTAAATCCTTACAACAATCCTACACAACAAGTCCTATCATCATCCTCATCTTGTAGATGAGGAAACTGGTACGTGCCCCGCAGACAATAAGTGGTGGAGCTGGAATCTAAACCCAGAGCTGTCGATTTTAGGGCTGTGGTTGCCCAGCCTTGCCCTGCCGCACCGTTCCGTGATGAACCATTCACGTTGCAGTCTATTGAGCTGTGTGGGCTCCAGGGGGCGCCACTCGCATTGACTGCAATGCAAATGGTGACCTCCTTACGCTAACAAGGGGAAGTTTCTCCTTATGTAATGAGAAGGATGGGGTAGCTGATCCGGGGAGCAGGAAGAAAGGGTCCTTCTAGTTCTGCGATTTGATTCATTCATCAAGATTTTGTTAGTACCTACTTTGCTCTACGTGCTGATCTGGGTATAGGAGACACAGCAGGGAACCTGCCCTCATGGAGCTTACCTTCTAATGGGAGAAACAGCCAGTAAAACATAAGCAGGTTATACAGCGCTGTCAATATGTAATACCATGCCAGGCAGTGGCAGTGGCTATGAAGTAAATGGAAGCAGAATAAAGGCTCCGACAGGGACTGGAGACACTATTTAAGACAGGGAGATTCAAGAAGCCTCTCTGAAGAGGCAACATTTGAGCAGCCAGCCACGTGAAACCAGACATGCGCAGGAGCCAGCCGTGCGGAGATCTGAAAGAATGGCATTTCTGCAGGCCGTGGGAACAGCAGCGTGCAAAGGCCTGCAGAGGAAAGGAGCTTGGCACGTTGGAGGAACAACCAAAAGACCAGGACGGTCAGGAGCGAGGAAGAGCAGAAGCTGGTATGACCTCCTGGGCCTTGGTCAGGAGCTTGGCTTTATTCCTTCTCCTGGGGATAATGGTTGGGCTGAGGATCTGCGCAGACAGAGAGATGGGAGACAAGACGCTCTGCAGGGCGATCGAGGGCTCAGGGCCAACCCCAGGAGCGGCCGGCAGCGTGCCTACATAGCATGTCAGTTAAGGCACAGCCAGCGGTGCTTCTCATCGGGGTTGTTTTTTCCAAAATACAGCTGGTGATAGCAGAATAGCCCTGACTCTGGTCTGGTTTCGCTAAATCCTCCTCATGCAAAATCCCAGCTCCATCTCAGTCGCCAAAGCCTCCGACTCATTCTGTGTGAATCTCGGGCTGCAGGCCGTGCAGGACAAGGAGGGAAACAACGTCCCCGACTGACAGCGCGGACACATTCCAGCCCTGCCACTGCCCTTTCCCTCTGTGCAGTGGGGCTGTGCAAGCCTCATTTGCAGGGTGGTTCATGATAATTAATCAAGATCCGTTTTGTTTTTTTTTAAACACTTTGCTCAGGACCAGTTAATACATTTAATCATTTGTTTTCTGTCTTCCCAACCAGCCTGTAGACTTTTTGAAAGCAAGGTCTTGTCTGCCTGGTTCATCTCAGCCACCCCAGGGCAGAGCACAGAGCCTGGCACCCAGGAGGTGCTCAATAATTACTTGCTCAATCAATGAAGAGCATACGCTTAATTAATTCCCTGCAGATAGAATGTTGGATATTGGCTTCAAGAACTTTTAGTTTCTGAATGTTACCAAAAAGTAATATTCTCTGTCAGGTCCAAGTGGCCATTGCATGACATGTCTGTGTTAAGGTTGGTAGGGGACGGTTATTTCCATGGAAGTTTCTCTCTGTGTGAGCAGACTCGCCTGTGAATCTGTTAACTCATCCCATCTGCCTTGGGGTTTCCTACTCATTCTATTGACTTGGACAGGATAGATTACACTGGCCAGTGTCTTATCCCAACACCTACTATGGAGAAGGAATGAAAATAGTATTTTTAAGCAATGCATTTATTAAAATTTTTGGCAAGTATTAACTGAGAACTTTCAGTTGTTTGGCGGGACCCAGCATGGAACAAGTCACCTACAATCCCTGCCTCCAAGGAGCTTGAATTCTAGCAAGAGAGACAGGCATGCATTAACTGATTGTATGAATAACTAATAACCACAATTAAAATGAAAGGTAAGAAGGCCAACCATGAGTGCTATGAGTATGTCCTCCAGAGTACCTGACTGTGTCCAGGCCTCAGGAAGGCTTCTGGGAGGAGGTGAGGTTTGTGCTGCCCGGAGGGTTAGAAAAGAGCAGAGAAGAGCTCTGAGCAAGGCAGCGGGGCCAGCCAGCGCAAGACCCAGCCCGGGGACAGCTTCTGATCTCCTGAAGATCAGAAGGGAGGATGACGAAGGAGAGGTAAGGACACACAATAATACTGAGGTATGGCAGGGGGCAGGTTAGGCAGGCATTCGTGGACTGCAGGAAGAACTTGGATTCATTCTGCAAACAATGTGACACCATCAAAATGGTTTAAGCCAGGTAGAGACATGAGCACATTTACCCTTTGAAATCACTTTGGCTGATGTTTCCACGAGATTCTGTTGCATTTTCAGTGTGTTCAAAACTGAAATCTCAGGTTAGATCTTCACGGCAATCTTGCAAGGTCGACAGTGTGATTCAAACTCTCTTCCGTGTTGCAGATGAAGAAACTGGGGTATGGGGACACAGGGAGAGCTCGATCAAAGTCAGCTGACCAGAGAGGACAAGGTCTTTAATTCCTAACTTCTGTCTTGAGAGCAACCTGAATCTATCAATGGATAAATGGAGTATAGGCAGGGGTATAAGAAACTGGATAGTAGAAGCAGTCCCGGGTTCTCTCTCTGAACCTCCCTGATAATATCGGAAAGGGTGAATCTACACTGGGCAATCCCAGTAGGTATGACCAGAAACTCAGACCTCAGAGCGAATGACCAAGCGCGTCCCCTCCTCTCATCCCAGCACCTGGGGAAGTCACACTCCTACACCTGGTTCACAGCTTGTCTCCTGTCTGCTACTCCTCGAGGTCCCTTGTCTCCTAATGCATGTACATTTCCTTCATGTCAAAATTAGTAAAATAACAATGATGATAATGAGTGATTATTAAGATGGCTGTGTTTGCCGAGTGTCTATTCCCCACCTCCTCCTCCTGGTAACAGCACCCTGATTTTTCCCTTGGGAAACAACGCCAGGGGTGGACAAAGGATTCCGAGGCAGCCAGTGAGTCTCAATGTTGGTCTCCTCTTGATCCTGACCCATAGTAGGTACTCGGTGAATGTCTGCAAAATTTAATAACAGTTATTTAATGACTACGTCCATCAGGAATCTTGGTTGTAAGTGACAGAAACTCCCAACCAAGTGAATTTCAATAACTCAAGTAACAAAAAATTTCTGTGATAGAGCTGGCCGCTCTCCCGCTGCCAACAGCAGGTGAGTATCGGTAGCAATGCAGAAGAACATGGCCAGAGCCTTGAGCTCAAGGAACAGGGCACAGAGACAAGGTTGACTCAGGGCAGCAGCTATTTGCAGCAACAGAAACTCACTCTGGGAAAGGCAGAAGGGAAGGCTCTTGAGCGGCTCACGGTCTCAAAGATAAGGCAGGAGAACAAGTTTCAGGAAAAAGGCGAGGGCCAAGGAAGACCAGGTACAGGAATTGCTGTCTGGGTCACACCACTGGGACACTGGTTCAAACCACAACACTGGCTCCTCGCCACCCCTCAGCAGAAACTTCTTACCTGTACCTGTATGTTGTCCTCAAGACCCAAGGGACAACATCCAACTGGCCAAGCTGAGGTCCTACGCTCTGCATGGGTAGGGAGAGGTGCCATCTGGGCCCAACTTCTTTTCAATATTCACAGAGAATTTTTACCAAATTAAATCAGCCCTGGGCACCAGTCTGGCAAAAAAACGTGGTGAACGTTCATGTCCAAAGGTAAGCAAAGTCAGAACTTTGGGAGCTCAAACTCTGAGACTTCAGAGCCAGCCGAGCATGTGTCCCTACTAAAAACATCCAAATTTAATTTTAGAAAGTGCGCCTTTGGACAGACAAGCCATGTCAGATTCAGCCGTGAGCCACGGCTGTGTAAAGAAAGTTAGACTTTATTCTTTGGGTAATGGGGAGCTACAGAGGATTTAAGCAGGAGGGGAGAGGCACGTGAGCAGACCTGCACTGGGAAAGATCTCCGTGGCTGCTGTGTGAATCGTGGGCTGCAGGGGAAGAGACTGGAGTCCCAGGAAGCTAAGAGAGGGATGATGGTGCTGTCAACGCAGGCAATGGCTGTGGGGCTTGAAAGGAGGGGATGGACTTAGACATTCCAAGAGAAAAAGGCAATAGCATTTAGTGACTGCAGCTACAGCTACGACAAGGTAGGAGGCAAGAACTCACCAAATTCCTGGCTCAGGAGGCCAAACATCTAACACCTCCTCCCAAGTGCTTCATTTTTGTTATCATGGAAAGGATATTGTAAAGGCCAAATTACACAACCCCAGGGGAAGGCCAGAGGGAGATCGAGGGAGTAATAGAAAGGACTGTGGGGTTGGCAGTGTGATTCGTTATTATTCTCCGAGGGAGGAAGGAAAGGAATGGTTGGTGCTGGATGAAGAAATGGGACTTGGCTGAGCCCGGGCCGTGGGGGGTGAGGCCTGCTCCAGAATTCCTTGGGGGCATGTGGTTGAGGAGCCAGCAGGAAGAAGGGGCACTGGCGGCTGCAAAGGCTTAAAAAGACATTTTGTCCCAGACTGGGGTTGGGAAAATCTGGAGGACTGGGTTTTACTGCTCGGTGGGGAGGAAGCCACTGGCAACATTCTGTCCCCACCCATGCGCCTCGTTGCCAACTTAGCCAGTTGAAAATAAATCTTCGAGCTACCTGGAGGTAGTGCCACCTGAGCATTGCCTCTGCAGATGAGGAAGTGCAGGCTGGGAAAGATCACGCAGCTAAAGGTCACGCAGGCAGGAAGTGTGGAGGGAGCTCTAGCTCAATGGAGCCTCAAGATGCCCAATTCTCAGTCCAGTGGCCCCAAGCCAGCCTGCTCCTGGAGTTGGGGTGCCTACCAAATAGGATCTCCCACCGATTTAGCCACTAGCATCATGCTTAAGAAATATTCGAATAGGGAATTAATTTTCCATTGGTTTGGTATCAGTTGATCTGTCTGGTGACCAGGATTAATTACATTTCTCCTATGGGAAGTCAGAGCAGAAAATAAAATCAATGAGCCCGTGGTGAGTCAGAGAAGCTTCCCTGGGAGTATGAAGGGAAAGTTACTGGTTACTGGTTACTCAAGAAGAGGAGGAGAGAGTGGGCCAGGGGCCAGGACAGGGGACGCATCTCAACGGGTCTCCCTGTTAATTGTTCATGGTGCCCTAAGGGTGATGAGAACAGGAAATTCAAAATTTTGACTGTGATCTATAAAGGATTTCTAGCCTCTCAAGGAACATAAGACCATCTAGGACACGGATTGGGGAGACCAAAATAATGAATTTCTGGCACAGTTCCATGGTCTAGATCGAAAGTCAGCAAGCATTTTCAGTAAAGGTCCGGATAGCAAACATTTTAGGCTTTGTGGACCAAGAGGCAAAGTCTAGGAATTTATAGGTACAAAACAGAAAAATCTCCACAAATTTTTATTGATGAAAAGAAAAATACAATCATAATAATGGAGTCCAATTTTTTTTTTTAATGTAGGTCTACCAATGAGAAGATGGAATTGTTTTTGTAGGGATAACATTTTATTTAGTTGTTTCAAAGTTAGTGTTTCCGGCATCAAAATCAATTGCAAATGTTTAGCTGTTGATGCTGATCTGTAGTGGATTTAACGTATTTTATGTCTAAAAATGTCCTTTCTTTCACATTGACAGGTGATACGTGTGGCATCACTGTGATTTTTATTGCAGAAGCAGCAGTGCTAAACAGTAAGAGCTACTCAACCCTGCTGCTGTAGCAGGAAAACAACCATAAACAATATGTACGTGAATGAACCTGGCTTGTTCCGATAAAACTTTATTCTATGGACACTGAAACTTGACTTTCCTATAATTTTCACGTCACAAATGATCTTTCATTTTTTTTTCCAATCATTTAAAAGTGTAAAAACCATTCTTAGCTCCTGGGCCATCCAAAAACAAGTGGCAGGCCAGATTTGACCCAGGGGCTGTAATCTAGAGTGACAAGTTAAACTGCTCATATTCAGGATTGTCAAAAGAAATGGTACGGTTGCCCCTAATATCTGACTGGCAAGGAAGAAATACCTACCAGGAAGGCCGAGACGTTGAGATTAGGTGGGATTGGAAATAGGAAGTTACTTAAGTTTCACCTTGGGACGGCGCCAGTCTTAGTCCTAGAACAAGGGTTCTCCAGACTGCGCCTGACTTGGTGGGTTTGGCAGGACTGGCCCTGTGCCCTCTTGGCCCCAAAACTCTTTCCATTCTGGAAGCCCCATCGTGGATTCCATTTCTGTCTGTGTGGCCATTCTGGGTCCCCAAAATCTTGATACAAACAAGGACAACCTCCCGACTGCTGAGATCATGCCAGCGGGTGGGCGGGGGCTGTAGACAGCAGCATGTAGCGCTACAGCTTGAACAGGGCCCTTATCTCCAGCTGCTCAGGTGGAGTGTGCCACCTGTTTATGAGTAAACTAATGGCCTAATCGCAGCTGGAGGCAAGGTAATGGGGCACGGCAGGGTTGGAGAACACCCAGGCCATGCTGCCCAAGCTTAACCCTTCGTAGGCTGCCGCGGGTGAATGTGTAGGTATCACCCCAACTGAAGGACCAGCCCTAACCAAACCACTGTTTTCAGCTGGTTCCTGCAGGACAGGGGAGGGCCGGGACGACTCAACCTAGTCGTGGTCCAGCCAATGTAAAGTTGGTTTTGCAGATTTCAATAACTCAGAAACAGCTGAGAAAACCACTTAGTCGTTTACTCATTCGGCAAATAACCACAGAACACCTACTGTACTCCAGGCGCTGTCCGGGTTAGAGTTGGCCGAGAGCAGCAACATAGGGTCATGTTTAAGCTGAAAGGCATCCGAAAAAATCCCCCGGCCCAGTCTCCACGCCAAGGCAGAGGGCATGTTACTATCCCCATTTTACAAAAGAAATAGCTTTCAGGGACAGTGTCATGCAGGAAATTAGGGCACAAGGTAGATGATAGGACAGATTTCCTTCATCTTAGTAAAAAGTTGCTTTCTAAAACCTCTCCATTATTCACTTATTTATCCTATTCACTAATGTATTCGCTTTTTCTGGCACAGTGACGTTTATCCTGTGCCAGACTGTATGTGGAGTGCTTGGGACCTAAAGACACAGAAGTACATTCCCTGTCCTCAAAGAGTCTGTGGTCTCAGAGGGTCCAGGCGTCCCCCTTTCAAGACCAAGACAGCAGAGGAGCACTCGGAGGGGAGTCCTCAGTGCGCAGGCTGAGTCACATCATGGCTAGGAGATGGATCTTCCATTTACTACGTCACCGTGGACAAGTCATGCTCCTCTCTGAGCCTCAGTTTCTTCACCTGTTAAGTGGGCATAGCACTAGTAGCTACTTCAGCGGGCTGCTGGGAGTACTGAGTGAGGTGACATGGAAGGTGTCTGGCACATAGTCAGTCAATGATAATTCCTAAAGAAAATCCAGGAGGAGGGATGAAAGGGTCTGGAATTTAGTGAGACCACTGATTCTGCTTGTCTGTCTGTCTGTCTCCATGTCTTGCTTTTAGTTTAAACAATTTTGCAGCCATTAAGTGTATACACGGGGCATTTTTATACCTGTGATCTAGTTGAATCCTCAAAGCAGCCCCTTGAAGTAGATATTGTTATTTTCTTTCCATTTTGCAAATGAGGAAACTAAGGAACAGTGATAAGAAGTTCTCCAAGATCACACAGCAAGAAAACAGAAATGCCTAGATCTGAGCCGGGGGTCTGGACAGCTTGTCCCCACCCTGGGGACCTCTTGCTACAAGGTGGAGGGAGCTTGGCTGATATTTTGCTGTAGGTAGGGCAGGAAAACCCAGGTTCCGGTGGTGCCATCAACGGCCCCGCTGTGACGGGGAAGCTCTGACAGGAAGGACAGTTAAACTTTGGAATGTCACAGCAATGGAAGCAGAGCTCCTGTCCAGGTGACTTCCTCACCAGCGTCTTCCTGGATGACTCGCTGTGGTCCTACCTAGAGGCAACGGGTGGGGGAATGAAAAAGATCACTGGGCACCGCCTTCACTTTCCCTAAGTTCCCCCCAAATTGTCCGCCTTCCGTATTATTGCGTTGACCCGATGATGACAAAGCCACCAACGCTGCCATTGCTCCCACACCCCACCCTCCTCCCCTCAGCCAAAGGAAGTCTATCCTGCTCAACCTCTGTACCATTTAATGCTGAACCACTTTGTGATAGAATGATCTGGAATCTGCTTACGCAGAGGAAGCTCCCAGCCAGAAGACCTGGTCGGTCTAAATCAAAGTTCGCTGATCCTTAGCACGTTCCTGCCATGTTCCCCCCTTGTCCGGATAGACGTAGCATCTAGCAGGACGCCCCCTTCCCCCTGAGCCCTGAGAAGCTCACTGTATTAGTTTCCTAGGTCGGCCTTAACAAATTGCCACAAACTTGGTGGCTTAGAACCTGAGAAATGTATTCTCGCACAGTTCTGAAGTCCAGAAATGCCAGGAGTCCAAAACCAAGGTGCTGGCAGGTTGGCAGGGCCACGCTCCCTCGGAATCCTCCAGGGAGAATCACTCCTCACCTCCTCCGGCTTTCCGTGGCTCCAGGTGTTCCTTGGCCTGTGGCTGGTCCAGTCTCTGTCTCTGTCTTCACACGGCCTTCTCCTCTTCTCTGTGTCCGCGTCTTCTCCTCTCGTGTTTCCCAGACAGACGTTTGTCATGGATGTCAGGGCCTTCCCTGGTAATTCAAGATCAGCTCATCTCAAGATCTTTCCCTTAATTACATCCGCAAATGTTATTTTTCAGGTTTTCCGATTCTAATCTCCAAATAAGGTCGCATTCACAGGCTTTAAGGGTTAAGACATGAGCATATCTTTTTGGGGCCAAATTCAGCCCACTACAGCCACAGAATCTTCCTCGACATAATGCTCAAATTAGTTGACCCACACGAAAAGATGTTGGCCCATGACATGAAAAGGCCTTTTATAATCTCCAGACTGGATCAAACCCAGTGACTCGGTCTGACTGTAAACGTTTCTGGAGTGCCAGTTACGTAAGAGCTTCCATGTCTCCACTCTGCAAAGGGCCATTGAGTTTTCACCAGACGAGAGATCATATCAGAAAGGGCCTAAACACGGTGCCAGACACATGGCGGGCATGCAGTCAGTGTTCACTGACCCTTCTAGACACCATAAGACATAGTCTCTGCCCTAAAGCAGAAACCAGCAAAATCACTGGTGAGAACATAACTTCAGGAGACCCTAAAGGGAAGCAGCCCAAGGGAAGTTTCTTTTGTACAGCGAACATTCCTCTTGCTTGTAATCACATATTTAACATCTGCCTCCCCAATCCTTTCATTATTCAACAAGTATTTTTTTAGTTGGATCAGTGCTGTGCCAAGCTCAGAAAAGAAAATGCTAAACTGAGGAGCCCTCATGGGACCTAGCCTACTGAAGGGGACAGGATTGGACAGATTTTCAGCCAAAATAAAGATTAACTGCAAACTCTCATGGGGGCAGGGGGAGATGCTACCCAAGAGGGCCGAGGTACTGCTATAGGCCGGAGGCCAGGGAAGCCTCTCTGAAGCAGAGACATTTAAGCTGAAAGACGACAGGGTTTAGCTGAGGGATAAACTGAGAACTCAGTGGGGTAGAGACTGCGTCTATGTTCACCCCCGCCGCCTGGAAACAGCCTAGTGCCTGGCATGTAAAAGGGGCTCAATAAATAGACATTAAATCACATTTCATTAAAATGTTCTTACCTACCCCCATTTTACAGATGGGAACATCAGGGCAGAACCCCTCAGCTTGCACATGACAGCATGGGTTTCTGTGGACCTGTGGACCAGGAGAGCCGGGCATCCTCCGGGCTGCTGTGGTTGGTCACACTGTCCTTCCAGCCTCCCTTAGCTCCCCCACCCACCCACCTGCTCCCGCTCCTGAAAGGAGGTATGTGCCACGCAGGGTGAGGGGAAGGGTGGGAGGCTTCATCTCAAACCGGCACATGGTGAGTTCTTTATGGCAAGAATCAGACGAGCAGGGGGCCTGGATGCTGAAAAGCTGGGCAAGAAAAATACCCAAGTCCCTACAGGAAAGCCGAAGAATTGCTCTGTCTCTCCCCTGCCACACGGTGGGCTCCTTGTTGGAGGAGACACACTGGTGAGTGCTGGCCAGAGGGGCAGGGGCACAGAAAGAAGGGTGGTGGGCACAGGAAGGGGGCGCAGGAGAAGACAAGCCCAGGCCAAGTTGGCCTTGGCAGGAATTATCCCCCAGCCCGGGGGCACGGCCAAGACTGGATCCTCCAGGGCCCGTGGGGCCCACCATGACGTGTAGACGGTGTCTCCCTGCCCCCAGCCTGCGGCATCGAATGCTGCCCAAGTGCCAGCGCTCTGGCCTTTCCCGCAGATTTCAGACTCGCCAGTCCCCATAGCCACGTGAGCCAATTCCTAAATGCATGCCCGTCTCACTGTCTCGCTCTCTCTGCCTGTCTCTGTCTCTGTCAGAGAACCAATAGAACCTGTTCGTTCTATTTCTCTGGAGAACCCTGGCTGATGCAGATTTTGGTATCACCACCCACATCACCCCAGAGATCTTTCCAGAGCACCAGTTGGATTTGTTCCACTCCTGCTTAAACCTGCCTTTAACTCCCCATGCTCCTGAAATAAAAATCCAGACCCTTCGAGACGACTTCCAAGGACAGAATCCCGGTTGGCGCTTCAGCCTCAGTCCCCCAATTCCATGTGACTTCCCTGCCTATCCTGGTACTCCATTCTTCAGCCAGCCTGAGCTGCCAGGAGACAGTGTGAGGACAAGAGCCCAAGGTCCCTCTTCCCACCACCCTGCATGTCTTCCAGAACTTTCTAGGACACAACAGTAAGGAGAGCCTGGGCTTGTGCCCTCTGGATTCGGACTGAGGTCTCATAGCACACAAGAGCTGGGGGAAAAGGTGGAGAGAGGCCCTGTCTTCACTAATCCTCTTCACAGGCAGGGTTGGTGCCAGGCTTGGCAGAGCTCCTTGGCTTGGCTTCCTTGGCTCCTGTAGGTGGAAGGCCCCCAAGCACTTGTGATTCCTTCTGGGTATCTCAGCCAACCCGGAACCCCAGTGACAGTCCCTGCACCCAACACGCACACATGGGTAGCGATTGTTAAAAAATAAGGCATGGTGATGTCGCCCCCTGAGAATAGTGCCAAGCACTGACCCACACCTGGCTCAGGCTGGGACCAGTGCAAACCCGTAGCACTGTGCTAGTGGCTGGTGACCACTTGAAGCAAACCCCCATCCCACTGGGAGGCCCAGCCTCCCGCCATGGATTGGGGACTGCAGGCTTCCCCAGAGGACATTGGGTGTGGTGCCCAAACTCACCCACACACAGTGGATGTTTGGCTGCATCCTGCTAGAACACACGGGGTTGGCTACGAAATTCCCTGCAGCATGCGACATGCCTTCCAAGAAAAGCCTCTCCCTTGGGAGTCTTACGAACACAAGGACGCTTGCCCACAGGCATTCACGGAAGAGTGGCGGTCCGGTGTGGTGGTTAGGGGCCCAGGCTTGGGAAGAAGATGGGGTTGAAATTCTAGCTCTCTCTCTTAACTAGATAACCTTGCATATGTCCTTTCACTCTTGTGCACCTCAGTGTGCTGAATCTGTAAAAAAGTGTTAATGACAGTCCTGCAGTTAATGCCCAGGTGAATTTCCTCTCTGTCCTCATTGCAAACCAGGGATTGCTATTAAGGTGACATGACATTAAACCAGTCCAGGCTGGGCTTGAACACGGCCTGAGATGGATTTTGAAGGGGCAATTCCTCTGCTTCTTGCAGACACCCAAGGTGAAAGTCATGAGTCACAAGAAAATTATTATCTCTTGAAAGATGTTGACCACTCACTATATTCCAGGCAGTGTGCTTGGTATTTTACAGAACCTCAGTTATTCTCATAACAACCCTGTGAATACTATTAACCCCATTTTATGGATTAAAAAAAAACAAGAATCAGAGAGAGGAAGTGATTTTTCCCAATGGTGGTGCAATCTGCTATCTCTAAACACATTCCTAATCCCTTAGGTCTAGTCTCTAATTCTTATCTGGACACATGGCCAACCAGAATAGTGACCTTTCGCAGACTCCCTTACATCCAGATGTGGCCATGTGGCTGAGGCTGGCCAGTGGGATTTGGATTGAGGTGGTGTATGCAGCTCTAGGAAGTGTCCTTAAAAAGAGGTAGAAAGGGGAGCCTTCCCCTTTCTCCTTCCTTGCTTCTTCCTGCCTGCTAGACTGTGAGCAGAAGGGCTGGAGCTTCAGCAGCTATCTTGCCCTGTGAGGTAACCTTTGGAAAGATCCATACAGGACGCTGGCACCAAGGACTGCTGACCTTCAGACTTTTTTTTGTTTTTTTTTTGGAGACAGGATCTCGCTCTGTTGCTCAGGCTGGAGTACAATAGCACAATCGTAGCTCACTACAACCTCAAACTCTTGGGCTCAAGTGATTCTCCTACCTCAGCCTCCCAAGCAGCTAGTACTACAGGCACACACCACCACACCTGGCTAATTTTCTAAAGTTTTTTTGTAAAGATGGGGGTCTTGCTATTAACATGTTTCCCAGGCTGGTCTTGAACTCCTGGCCTCAAGTGATCCTCCTGCCTCAGCATCCCAAAGTGCTGGGATTACAGGCCTGAGCCACCACGCCTGGCTGAGACTTTTACTTCTATCTGATTTAGTCATTATTAACTTGTGGTCTCTCTTAATTTGCACATGAACTTAATCCCAACTGACATTTCAAAATCAGATGAGATAAGGGGCAAGATTAGAATTTAAACCCAGCCTCTCCCACCCCAAGTGGGACCTTAAATGTCTCTCTAAGTAATGTGCATGTGCATTTGGTTGGGCTGGGGCCCAACCGTGGTGTTTCTAGCACCAGTCTGTCATTTGACACTTGCTATGTGACTCCCATGCAGAAGCCCGTGAGGGTCCACCTTCTCCCCACTGCTGGATCTCCGATGGCAGCAACTCAGCCCTGGGCCCACCCCAGCCCAAGGACGACCCAGACACCTTGGATCACTCCTCTCAGGCCAGTGAGGTTGTAGAGGCCTTGGCTGGGTTCGGGGAAGAGTGACCAGCCTCTTAGTCTCAACATAGCCCTAAGAAATGTTGCTCAGTAAGTTTCTTTCAAAAATAGAAGCATTTGACTGAGTCTTGGCTTCTGGGACTATCTAGACAGTCCCATCCTTATTGTATCATGTTGTATTTCCAAACTAAATCCCCCATTCGGTTGAATGAGCAGCCCCTCCCATGCTGAAGGTGCAGGGGTGTTCCTTAAGCCAGCACTGGCATGAGTGCAGGGGAAGGGGACGGCGGTGGGGTCCCTCTCCCTGAGTCACGTAGTCTTTGGAGGTGAGACCTCCGCTGGTACCTGAACTACCCCATGAGCAAATGCTCTTCCCTGGGATTGATTTGCAGATTAATACCAGTTTTGGAAAAAAGGCCAGGTTGTAGTCCCAGACACAGGAGGCAGAGACACTATGCACCAATTTCCACAGCCCGTGGCTCTACCTTTCTGGAGGATTCGGTCCTGCCGTGGGTGGCAGGGAAGGCCTCAGCTCCCCCACACCCTCCTTTCCCAGGAGGGGCTCTCTGAGGGCCAGGAAGGGTGCACTGGCTTGTTGAATCTTCTCCACAGCCCTGGGCGTCAGCAATTATTCTTACCCCCACTTAGGGAATAGGGAAATCGAGTTTCAGAGAGGTTCGCTCCGTGCCTAAGGTTGCACAGCCAGCAAGCGCAGAGCCAGGCTTTGAGTGGAAGCCTGTCTAAGCCCTGTGGCTGCGAAGTGTTTCGTTGTACAACCCAGGGTGAGGCGGGGTGGGGTGGAGGTGGAGTGCTGAGTGCTTCCAGAGAGGGGACACTGCGGCCAGGCACGGACGGGGGAGGGTAAGAGGTGCGCGAGACGGGAATGTGCTCGTTCTTCCAGTCATTCCTGAGCACCTGCTATGTCCAGACACCGAGGAGCTCAAAATAAAGCACAGCAGCTTTCCCCAAACAGGGCAGCAAGGGCAGACACCGGCACCCTGGGAGCTCTTCACACGCTGGGATGCTCACAGGAGACCCACCCACCGCCGTTTGCAGAGATCGCAGTGCCTCTGGGGACCAATCCCATGCCGCAGTGGTGACGTCTCCAGTTCACTGTACACACTGTGCAGAGGATCTTTCTGAAGCAGTTTTCTGGTAACATCCAAAGTCCCCCAGTGCCCACCAATGACGGGTCTGTGGGTGCCTCCCCTAAGCTTCAGCCAGGCGGGCCTGGTGGGGGCACCCTTGCCTCCTACCACTGTGCCCTTGGACACCCAGTGCCCTCCCTGGAGCCCTTCCTGTGCCTGGTCCACCTGGCGGTCAGAGGCGACCGCTTCATGAAGCCTTCTCTGATCTCTCGCCCACAGCAGCGCCCGTGACACAATGTCGCACAGAGAAGCAAACCCCCCATCACGTTCGGGTGACCCGGCCTGTGCCCACCTCCATAGAGGGTTCTCATCCCTCCCCATGTCCCCCCAGTTACACTGGTCTTCTCCAGTGCCAGCTCTGCCATCTCAGCAAGGTCACACTTCCTGTTCCCTCTGCCTGTGGTGTTTTTCTTTGGGGACAACAATCTTTCACTTTACAGGTTCCAGCTACCTGTGAAAGAGATCCTCCTCGACCACCCTATTTAAAAGGAGACTCCTCTTTCTTCTTTCTCTTCGCACATAGCTAGGTTTTCTCATAACACCAACGCAATTGCAATAATTTTATGGACATCTTTTTAAACTTGGCTACTGTTTTTCTGCTATCTGCATTTTCCACTCCATTGAGGGAGGGGGACCTTGCAGATGACATTCACCGCTGCATTCCCGGCCTTTGAAAAATAGTGCTTGGTAAGTGTTCATTGAAGGGACGGGGGCTCTGTGGATATAGACATATGAAGGAACTCAGTTAATATGTGTGCATTACACTGTATGCAAATTACACTTTAGTAAAACGTAGTACCAAATGTATTGAATACTTGAAAGAACAGGTGGAGCAGGAATTTGCCTGTGAGCCTCATTCTTGGTATTTGTGTTGCTGGCGTTTAACACACAGCCTGGCTCAATCTTTTCTCCATTCTAAGACGCTCATGTTCCCATGGTGTAAAGTGGCAGAATTCAGGGCACGTTCCATTTATGTGCTCTTCCTTTATATTTCCTCTCTGAAAGTCATCATTAAACCGATGATGCAGCTTAAAATAAGTGCTGTATCTTCGAATATTGAATATATGAAACACAGTGTATAGAAATCACTCACTAAGTGTTGAACTGGCTTGACTTGAAATGCAATGGGATAAACTCCTAAGGGAGCTTGAGAAGGAGGTTTAGGAGGCTCCCACCCTACCTCCCCCGTCTATTTAAGAGGGATAGGCCTTTGAAAGGGCTGCAGAGAGTGCATTAGTGAGGTGTTGGGATTGGATCACCGGCAGCGGGCCCTTGGCTCTGCTTGCCAGCTGTGTGACCTTGAGCAAATCATTCAACCTCCCTGAACTTTAGTATCTCATGACAGTGGGAGCATCCTCCATACCTCCCAGAACTTTGGTAAGGATTAAGTGAGCTATTGCTGGGGAAGCCCTTAGCCCAGCACCTGGCTCGCAGCAAGCCCTTAATGAAGAGTGCCTATTATTAATTGGATTTTGTGCCAGCCCAGCCCCTGCCCCGGGTCCTTGGTGCTCACAATCAGCTCACTGTGAGCGCCACATAATGGGATGTGTGTAGGGGAGGAATCAGGGAATGGGGAGGAGGAGGTACCCGCCCTGAGGCCTTGCACCCTGGAGTTCTCTTCCTCTCCAGCCCAGCCAAGCTGCTTCCTTCCCTCCACCGACCTTCAGTCCTCTGGGAGCCCAGCTCTGGGCCCCGGGGTGCTGGGAACAAAAGGGCCCAGTCAACAACCACTTCAGGTGGTGTCGGGATGTCTTGTCCCTCCAAAGTCCCTGGGCTTTCAAGAGAGGATTGCAGCCTCGAAATGAGCCTGCCCGCCTTGCAGTCTCAGCTCTCACGGGTGCCCACATGCTGTCCCTTTCTGAGCATCCTGAACTGCCTAGAATCCTGAACCAGCCAGCGCTGCCCCCACGCTGGGCCATGGCACACGCTGTCCTCACCACGTGATGCTCCCAGTGTATTTCACCTCCAGTCCTCGGCCGCGAAATGGGATTTTCCCATTGCTCCTATTTCACAGGTGAGCCAACGAGTGCCAGGGAGGTCGGGCAACTGGCAACCTGCCTTAGGCTTTCACTTCCAAGGGCCTTAGGTGACCCTCAACATCCTTCACCGGGAATGTCTGTAAAGCCCCAGACGACAGGCTTCACCGGCACTCTCTCATTAGGTGTCACGGTGCTATGAGGTCTGGATTACTCTCTCCAGATTACAGACGAAGAAGCTGATGTGCTCAGTCGCTCCCTCAAGAGGAGAGCAAATATCATCAGGCACAGAGGTGGGCCCGCATCTCTAGTCACTCAGGATCCACACCTGCACCCTGAACCGCCTGGCTGTACTGATCCCTGGGGCCTGGCATCCTGAAATCGGGGCAGGCTCTTTTGGAGTAAAGCATAAAAAAATTAGGATCTCGGGAGGAGCCCTGAAGAAGGTGTGCTTTCCTGGCCAGGCCAGACAAGCAGCCCTTCCTCCTCCTCCTCTTCCTCCTCCTCCTCCTCCACAATCCTGGTTTTTTGCAGGGTGTAGTAGGAGGCTTCAGCCCTAGGCGACCCAAAAGCCTTGGTCACTTTGCAGAAGAAGCACATTCTTAAGAGCACTGACTCTGGAGACAGCTCTTGGGTTCATATTGCAGTCACTCCTCTTGCCAGCTTTGAACCCTCAGGCAAATGACGCAACCTCTCTGTGCCTCAGCTTCTTCATCTGTAAAAAGGGAATAATAATAGCATTGTTGTTGGGATATTAAATGAGAAAGTAAACAATCACAAAATATTAGGTTGGAAGTAGGGGTACGTTTTGTTTTTCCTGATATAAAGCCAAACCTTCATAAGGATCCTTTCCTTCTTTGGGAGGTGTGCTGCAGCCAGGGGCTGGAAACTGGGATGTGGAAACAGGCCCAGGGCCCAGTGAGCACGGCCAACTTCAGCAAGCGCCTGCCCAGCGGGGGGAGGGGCTGCTGAGGTTTGGAGGCTACCTGCTCAGGCCTGTCTGAGTCCAGCCAGGGGCCTATTTTCATTATCATGGCCACATTCCTGGGATGCCTTGGTGGTCAGGCACTCATTACGAAAGAATCAAAGTGCCAAAGGAAAATACTCATTTGAGGCCGAGACCTGGATTTTTCATTTTCATAATTGGCCGTTGGGTCTACGTGTCCTGAGGGTGCAGGAAGAAGGGAGCTGCTGGACAAAGTGTCTCTGTGGGGTCCCAGTCACCCCCGAGGAGGGCGGGGCTGGCACCCCGCCAGACCTGCAGGCCCTCCGGAGGTCAGGTCAGCCAGCCCCTGCCGCTCAGCCTGACTCAGCGGCACCCAGGCAGAGGGACAGGGGTTTACCTCAGTGCTGACAAATCTTTGTAGAAGGGGCCGAGGACTTGGGAATCCCCTCCGGATCACCCAGCCAGCTGTCTGTCTGGCCTGCCAAACTTGGGGTGACTTTCTCTTGGGGCACGTTTGGCAACGTCTGGGGAGAGTTTTGGTTCTTACAGCTGGAGGTTAGAGGAAGGAGGATGCTACCTGCATCTAGCGGGCAGAGGCCAGGGCTGCTGCTACGGACCGAATGCTTGTCCCCCAACCCTGATTCACGCGTTGGAATCCAGCCCCTCCATGTGACGGTATTAGCAGGTGGAGCCCCCCTGAATGGGTTTAGCGCCCTTATAAACGGACCCCAGAGAGCTCTCTCTCTCACCCCACCATGTGAGGATACAGCCCAGAAGAAGACCTTCACCAGAACCCGATCTCACTTCCAGCTTCCAGAACTGTGAGAAATAAATTTCTGTTGCTTATAAGCTCCCAGTCTGTAGAATGTTGTCGTAGCAATCTCAACCAAGACAGATGCCAAACATTTCACCAGGCACGTGAGCTGACCCCAAACGGCAACAGCGCCGAGGCTGAGAAGCCCCGGTCCGGCCTGGATGCTGCTCCCTGCAGCTGCTGCTGCCCGTGTTTTCCCAGTTACAGTTTGTGGAGGCTTCACAAGGGGAGTGAGGGCAACTCACACAGTCTTTATGAAGGAAAGCGAGAAGTGTGACCCGGTGCCGGCTGGGGAACAGGGGCCAATATATGCACCTTCTTACCCAAACGGGTGGCAAGGTGGAAACAACAAGGGATTCGTAACTCAGCAGGTGCGGATCCCCAGCTGTGGAGCCCTGGGCGAGTCACTCCAGCAGTCGGAGCCTGATTTGTGAACTAGGAAAAGCATCGCCACCTCCCGGGGTAGGTGAGAGAGTTAGCAGATGACATCTGTGAGGTCCCCAGTGTGTGCCTGGCACATGGAAGTTTCTCCACACTTGCCGGACTCCTCCTCCCTCCCCTTGCCCTGCATTGCACAGCTTGCTTGTCTGCACCCTCCTTCTCCACGGCCTCCTAAGACCCAGCCTCTACCCCTCCAGGCAGTGCCTCACTGCCCCTGTTCAGCCAGCCTCTCCTCTGTGCCCGCAGCCTCCCCTCTCTCTGCCTCTCAAAACCCTCCCAGCACCCGGCCTCTCTCCCTCCATACGGCCCCCATGCTCTGACTACTCTCCTAACCTAGCACATATGCCCATCTGGGCCACACACTGGCTTCCATAGTTGCTTCTGGCTTTAGGGGTATAGGTGGCATTGGGGAGTATGCGGTGTGTACACTGTGTGGCATGTGTATATATATAATAAATTTGCATGTACACTGGGCATGTTTGCATGTGAGCATGGGTTTCTGTGTCTTAAGTAGATGCATGTGGCCTAGGAGTGCCTCCCGTGTCTTTTGTTTTCTCCCAGGCACTGCAGGACACTCTGCAATATGCTGGACTCATCAGCTGTGTAGAGTCACAGCTGGAGAGAGGGATTCTCCAGACTCCAGAGTAGGCTCTCCATTCCCTCTGCCCTGAGAAGGATACCAGGAAGGAACCCAGGTTACCATGGGCCTTCCCACCTCTCCCCCGACTCATCCATCCTTCTTTTCTGAGCACTGATTCTGGCCAAACCTGTCCCAGACACCAAGATGGAGAGATGAACCACACACGGCCCCTGCTGAGGGTCAGCTCCTGGTGGATTGGAAGCTCTCAGGGCTGCAGGGCACCCAGGATGCACCAGGACAGCCGTACCTGCTCTAGGCCCCTAAGGCCCCCTGATTCCCCAAATCCAGCAAGTGAAGGGTTAACCCCAGGGCCTGCAAGGACTCTGCCCCAGGCCTCCCTCCATCAGCTCTGATCAGTTGATGCTTCTGCCATACCAGTTGTTAGATATTTTTAATGAAACTCTTTGCAGACAGATGCACCCTCATGCTGGGATGCACTAAGAGCTCCAATGGAGGTGTCAGGGCCTCTGAAAGCACTGAGGACAAGAGCCACTAGCTCTACCTGCAGGACATCAAAGAAATTTTCAGGAAAAGAAAAAGATTCTTTCCCTAGGTCATGAAAGAAGAGTAGGGTTTGCAGGGAGATGAGCAGAGGGAAACGTTTACCAGACACGCGGTAAGGCAGGAGGTGTGTGTATAATCTTTGGCTGAAGGCCAAAGTGGAATGTGGGGGGTCATTGGAAAGGCAGCCAGGAAACTACCCTGGAAAGGGCCTTGAATGCCAGGCTAAGGGGCTGAAGTGACCTCAGCAGTCCCGAGGACTACAGGGTTCTCTGCCAGCCCCACGCTGTAAGCCAGGTCCAGGACTGGCTACATAGTCCATGGGGCCCAGTGCAAATTAAAAACATGGAACCTCCTGTTCAAAATTATTAAGAATTTTAAGATAGCAGCAGCAGAGTGTTAAACCAAGGACAGGGTTCTTCCAAGCACAGGGCCGTGGGTAACTGCACAGGTCGCACGCCCAGGACGCAGGTACTGCCAGGACCACTGGTCTGAGCAGACGTTCTGTCTGGGATTTAGGACATGGTAGTCTGAGTCCACCAGGCCTGGGTGAGGAAGCAGGAGCACCTCTGCGAAATTCCCTTGGCCTCCTGGAGACCAGCCCCTTCCCTTGGTAAGGTGTCGGACTCCCGCTCAGATGCGCTGCGTTCCTAAGCGGCATTGGCGCGGCGCTTTCTCTTTGTGCACGAAGGCCTCACCCGGCTGCCCCGCCACTGTATAAACACACCAGGCAGGTCCCCAGGGGACCCAGAAGCCTGCTTCTGGCAAGCACCAGCTCAACCACTGTCCAGTGGCTGGGGAACCTGCTCAGAGCCCACCCAGAGCCCCGCACACAGGGCCCAGCTGGTGAGTGAAGAGGGGGCTTCAGCGGCCACCTCACCACAGCCAAGGAGCCCAGGGACTTTGGGAAGGTCGCTGGGTCATGTTGCTAATTCCACTTTCCCAGAGATGAGATAAGCCTCCAGATGGGAGTAGAAATGAGCAGGGGCCTAACTGTCCTTCTGATGCAAATTGAGGCCTAAATCAAAAGCTCCTCTTCTCGGGGTTAATAGAATCATTTGGTTAAAAGTTTAGAAGCATTTCACCGCAACCTCTGTCCTCAGCATCCTGCCCTCAGGATTTGCATATGTTTTGAATGAAAATTGTCAGGACCATGCAAACTAGACAGCTAACTGTGTCTTATCAGATGGCTGTGGGGGAATCTTAGGGGGAACGCGGGTGGGTCTGGGCCTCAGTGATAGTATCTGCACCAAGGCGGCTGATAAGCAGCTTCTCTATTTCACCTGTCCTCGGGGACTCATAAGCCACCTGCCAGACTCTGCAGGACCTGGAGAAAGATAAAGGACTCTTTATGCCCCTCCTGGTCCCGTTGAGGTCAAGTATGGGGAGCAGGTGGGGGAACCGCTGCGCCTAAACAGGGTTTTCACCATTGGTCCATCACTCCACGAATCGTCAAGTACTCCTTCCAGCCATTTCTTTCCTCAATCTTTCAACTGTGTTTAGAAATAATACCAATTTTTAGGGGAAAAATTCTGAAAGGAAATACAATTTATTTTATTTTATTTTATTTTATTTTTTATTTTATTTTAATTTATTTTTTTGCTTATCACATCGTATATATCACATTAGTTCTTTGCAGGAAAACAAATTAAAATAGAGATTTGCAAAGTGAAGAAAAGAATAAATGATTCTGAAGTGCCCATAATTCTGTTGCCCAGAGGGCTCCCGCCACTACGTCGTGGGGCCGTGTGTTCTTCCAGCCTCGCCTGGGGCATCCGTGCCCTAGACTCTGTTTTCACAGTGAGCATGTTGCTTCCTAACCGGTTTCCCTTTTCTGCCACCTTCACTAACCACGACATTTCTCAATGGGGAGTGTCCCCGGCATTTGGGTGTGTAGGACTGCCCCTCACATACCTAGTTCTTGCCCACGAATTGCCGTTGTCACACTCAGATTCTTATGGCAACCAGAGGCTTCCCTGCCCCTGACATTTCTGCACTGACTCTGGCCTGGGAGGGTTGGCACTGTCACGCTCAGACTTTTACCAGACACCGCCTTCCTGCCCGGCACTGTGGTAGTCCCAGGGCATGCTGAGATGAGCAAGACACAGTTGAAAACCAATTGTGCCGGATGTCCCAGCTTGCTGGGGTTTTGCAAAGAAAGCAACCGCCTTTTAATTGGGATTTGCATTTCGCTTTCCAAAAACTCTTAAACAACTTAGCACTGTCCACTGCCCTCCAGAGTTTTTTTCTTCTTCCTGCCTACTTGCACATTCCAAGTTTATTATAACAAGCTTACATTGCTTTTGTAATGGGGAAATCTTATTTCTGACAACATTTACTTATCAGGTATTACATGCCCAGTGCATGGGCAAGCATCGTGTGAGAGGTAATAAACACAGAAGAAAAATCTTCAGATACATGTGTAAACAAAGACAACCATTTCCACTCCAAACTGCTTCATATATTCAAGGATTAAGAGCACAAGGACAAGAAAGCCTGTGTGTGTTTTAGAAGGTGATTCTTGTGTCGCAGGATTGCTCAGGGCAGACTTCCCGGGACAGTTGCTGGTTGGAGAAGCTGTCTCCCATCCCAGGACCAGGAGGTGTGCACATCCCCTATAATAAAAACGATAGTGATGATATAAATAGCACCATTACATTTATCACTAATCTAGCATCTCCTGTATGTCAGGGGCTCATACACACCCTGAAAGTGACAATGGCGACAATGCTGACGTCAGGGGGTTAAGGGAGACGTCGCGCCTGACATCAAGAAAGCATTCAGCAATGGAGAGTTGTGTGTATCTCACATCTTCATCATCGTAGCCCTCACAATGGGGGTTATATTTCCCATTTATATATGAAGGACCCAAAGCTCAGGGAGATTCAAATATTGCCGTAGATCACGGCAGCTGGCAGACGGAAAAGCTGGGATTTGAACTCTGCTCCCCTGAGAGCCAAGATGAGGTGGGTTAGAGCTGTGCTGGAGTTTCCAGGCTAAATTAGGGAATACGTCAACCCAGCTTTTCTTCTTAATGTTCGAGTTTGTTTGATAGATTTGTTTCTATGGACTTTTAATTACTCAGCATTTTCCAGAAATGCACCTGCTTCTGATTGCTGTTTCTCAGCCCGGGCTTTGGTTTGAGTGAAAAATCCTCGGTATATATATGGTCCTTCGCTGTCTCGGTTTAAAGCCTCTTAACTTACACTTGACTTTTCCTGAGCTCTTCCTGCTTCTCTCTAGATCAAAGCCTAGTGCATAGCCTACATACTAAAATATGTCCCTTGCTGTATCCAGGTGCTAAATTCATTTCAACCAAATCTTTAAATATTAGCTTGAGAGAAGGAAAAGCCTGCGTTTGCTTTGGACTGATGACTCCTCGCTTCCCAAGATTGTTGTAATCTTCAAGAGCTTTCGTGTCTCTCTCCAGCATAATCCATCAATCCTTCCTGCTTTTCAGAAGTGGCAGGCTAAGGTATTATGACAGCCTCCATGCTGCATTTGATCCACACGGTCCTTTAAATACATCCGGTGAATATTGTCATCGTTCAAAAATTGAGGGGTTTCACATAACAACAGAGATTTTTTGCTTCTGCTTTTTGAAAAAGATCTGGAAAGATCAGGCCTGCATTTTGAGCCCCTGAGTAACAGCTGCTCCCATAGACAGTCACAGGGTCCCCACCGGGTCCACTTCTGTCACGTGTGTTACTCACCAGGCACTGCTGCGTGCCGGGCAGGCTGTGCCACCTCACTGGCCACGTGCCCAGGACAAGTCAGCTAAGGTCTCCGAGCCTGAGACTCCTCATGTGAGGCTTCATGGCCGCTGAGTCCTATCATGCTTTCCCGTCCTACCCTTCTGCAATGAGCCGCCACTGTTTGCACCAGACAGCCCATCCAGCTGTCCCTCGGCCAGAAGAACGCAGGGCTCTAAGACCAGAAAGGCTCCAAAGACCCAGGGGAGTGCTCCATGGGGCTGGGGAGGGGAGCTCATCTGTGGTCTCCAGGTTGCCTGGATTCCAACTTTCAGGTTTGTTTCTTTCTGCTGGACAAGAGCCCTCATTGTCTTAGCCAAAGAGCTACTGGGCCCCAGGGATTATTTGGTTCTCCCCTCGGGGCTGGGCAGGCCATCATGGCCCTCCTAGATCAAACATTTGGCTTTGCTCCTATAAAAATGAAGACAGGAAGAAAGGGAGGGAGGGAAGAAAAAAGAGAGGGAGAGAGGAACAACTTTGGTTATAAATACAACATTTTTTGCAATGTTAACATAATTTGAATCTTAATGACAACAAAAAGACTTACCTGCAAATCCTTCACGACAGCAAATAAACTGTCTTTAGTCCTTGTCCACATACACACAAGAATGTCATCATAAAAATAGTTAACATCTGCTGGAAACCTGTTAAACAGATTGTGCCTTTGGTGTTGTGTCTAAAAAGTCACCACCAAACCCATTGTCATCTAAATTTTCTCCTACATTATTTCCCAGGAGTTTTATGGTTGTGCATTTTACATTTAGATCTATGATTGCCATCAAGTCAATTTCCGCGAAGTGTGTAAAATTTGTGTCTAGATTAATTTGTTTTTAAATGTGAATATCCAATTTTTTTAGCACCATTTATTGAAAAGATACCTTGTATTGCCTGCTTCTCTGTCAGAGACCAGCTCACTATATTTGTGTGGGTCTGTTTCTGGGATCTCTATTCTGTTCCATGGATCTATCTGTCTGTGCTTTCACCAATACACAGCGTCATGATAGGTTTATAGTAAGTCTTGAAGTTGGGCAGTGAAGTTGGGCAATTTACTTTCCAAAATTATGGAAAGTAAAATAGAAGTGATTTCAGAAAATAGGTTGGATGCAGATTACTTTTGGTTCTCCCAGGAAACACACATTTATTTTCTCCTTTGTTCCTTAAAGTTCTTAAATGAAAAAATTTTATAAGCAGTAG
>CAUYSK010010008.1:0-20470 GCA_963575035.1 Avahi laniger
CCACTTTTACTCACCTAAACATTGGTATTAAGTGACCAAACCATCTCGGCACATATCATCACAACAGCTTTTCTTGGTGGGCCTGGGGGTGGGGGGGAGGAGGGATGGGGTATATGCATACACGAAGAGTGGAATGCGCACCATGCGTGGTATGGACACGATTTAAACTCGGACTTGGTGGGGAGGGAGGGCAAGGGCAACAAACATAACCTAAACATCTGTACCCCCATAATATGCTGAAATAAAAAAAATTATCACTAGGTCAGATATCAAAATAAAATTTGATTGATTAAGAAAAAAAAACAGATGTGTAGTCCAATACAACAGAATACAGGGCCGAGAAATAAACCCATGTGTACATGGTCAACGAATTTTCGAAAAAGGCACAAAGAATACACAGTGGGGAAAGGATGTCTCTTCAATGAATGGTGTTTGAAGAACTCAATATCCACATGAAAAAGAATAAAATTGGACCCATATCTTACACTGTAAACAAAAGTAAACTAAAAATGGATTAAAGACTTAAATGTAAGACCTGAAACTGTAAAACTCTTAGGAAAAAAACGTAATAAAAACCTTCTTAACATCAATATTGACAGCGATATTTTAGATAGGACATCAAAACACAGGCAACAAAAGCAAAAATAAACAAGTAGGACTATAGCAAACTGAAAAGTTTCTGAACAGCAGAGGAAACAATTAACAAAATGAGGAGGCAACTATGGAATGGGACAAAATATTAGCAAACCATATATATGATATATGGCTAATATTCAAAAATATATAAGGAACTCATAGAACCCAAGGCAAAAAAAGAAACCCAAATAATCTGATTAATAAATGGGCAAAGCCTCTGAATAGACATTTTTCCAAAGAAGACATACAAATACCCAACAGGCATATGTAAAGATTCTCAACAGCACTATTCATATGGGATTGAAAATCAAAACCATTATGAGAATTATTTTTTCTAAATCTGTAAAGAATGATGGTAGTATTTTGATAGGGATTGCATTAAATCTGTAGATCACTTTAGGTAGTATGACATTTTAACAATATTGATTCTACCAATCCATGAGCACGGTAGGGATTTCCATCTGTTTACATCTTGTACAATTTCTTTTCTCAGTGTTTCATAGTTTTCCCTATATATGTCTCTTACCTCCTTTGTTAAATATATTCCTAAATATTTAATTTTCTCTGATACTACAGTGAAAGGTGTTGCATCCTTACAACATCTCTAATCATCAGGGAAATGCAAATCAAAACTACAGTGAGATATCACCTAATTCCAGTGAAAATGGGCCTTATCAAAAAGTCCTAAAGCAACAAATGCTGGCATGGATGTGGAGAGATTGGAACACTCTTACACTGCTGGTGGGACTGCAAATTAGTACAACCACAGTGGAAAGTAATTTGTAGATACCTCAAAGAGCTAAAAATAGAAATACCATTTGATCTAGCCATCCCTCTACTAGGCATCTATCCAAAGGAAAACAAGACATTCAATAATAAAGACATCTGCACTAGAATGTTTACAGCAGCACAATTCACAATCGCAAAGATGTATAAACAACCCAAGTGCTCATCAATACATGAGTGGAGTAATAAAATGTGATATATGTATACCATGATATACTACTCAACTACAGAAAACAGTGGCAATCTAGCACCTCTTATATTATCCTGGATAGAGATTGAGCCCACCCTTCAAAGTGAGGTATCACAAGGATGGAAAAACATGCACCACATGTACTTGCCATCAAATTGGTATTAACTAACCAACACTAAGATGCTCACGTGGTAGTAATACTCACTGGGTGCCGGTCAGGTGGGATGGGGTGGGGGTGGGGTAAACCCACAACTAACGGAAGCGGAATGCACCGTATGGGGAAAGGACATGCTTGTGTCCCCATAATATCCTGAATTAAAAAAATAATAAAAATCATTATGAGATATCACTTCATACCTATTAGAATGGCAATTAATTCAAAGACGATTGTTGCTATTGAGGATGTGAAGAAAACGGGGCCTTTATACATTGTTGATAGAAAAGTAATTTGCCATTGTGAAAAACAGTATGGAGGTTCCTCAAAATTATAAATACAGCTACCATAAGATCCAGTATTCCCTGTTTTGGATATATATGCAAAGGAAATAAAATCATTACCTTGATATCTGTACTCCCATGTTCACTGCAGCCTGATTCACAATAGCCAAGATATGAAAAAAACCTAAGTGCACATAGACAGATGATCAATAAAGGAATCATGGTATGTATAATATCATATATACTATCAAGTGTAATATAATGAAATACGTACAATCATATGATATTATTCAGCCTTAAAAAAGAAATAAATCCTGCCATTTGTGGCAATGTTGATGAACCTGGAGAACATTATACTAAATGAAGTAAGCCAGACACAGAAAAATACTGCATTATCTCACTTGGATGTGGAATATAAAAAAGTCCAATTCACTGAAGTAGAGAGTAGATTGGTGGTTACCAGGGGCAGAGGGAGTGGGAGAATGAAGAGATTTTGGTCAAACAGTACGAAGTTTAATTATATAGGATGAATAAACTCTAGAGATCTGATGTGCAGCAAAGGGACTATAGTTAATAATACTGTATTGTATGTTTGAAATTTGCTAAGTGAATAGATCCTAAGTGTTCTTACGAAACACAAAAAAGAGGTAAACAAATGAGAGGATGGATATGTTAATTAGATTGATTATAGTAATCATTTCACTGTGTATATGCATATCAAAACATGTATAATTTATACAATTTTCATACAAATTAAAAAGTGAAGGCAGGCTTATGAATAGGTGAAACAGAATACGGAAAATCTCTGAAACAGGAAGGAGATCAGTAATTTAGAGTAACAAAAAGAAATTCATTGTGGCTGGAGCAAAGTGAGAAGGGAAGGAGAAACAACAGTTGAAGCTAGAGAAGTAAGCAGAGGCCAAGGGTAGAACAAAAATCACTTAGTGTTTATGCCATTTGCAATATCTAAGATAGCTAGCCTAACCTCAAAAGATTTTTTTGTAAAACAGCAGTAATTGACAAACCAGTGTTTTCAGAATTATTACATGGAATGATGTGTATACTATTTTAAAGAAACTTTGGTGGGTTCCAATGGGCTCAATTTATCTTTGTGGTTTATTTCCAGAGTTTATAATTTAAACATAATAAATTATAAGTTACTGATTTTGTGTGTGCCCTGATATATGGGACTTATTTGATTTGTTACATGAAAATTAAAATGAAGATAGAATAGCTAAAATGTATGTGTGCACGCACACATACACCCCTTAGGAAAACAATATTTCAGAATAGTGATATTGACATATCCTACAAATGCTAAATGGTTATTCCTTATAGTTTCATAATGCAGCTACTATACCAGCTGTCTGTTTACTTTTTGTGTGGTGGGGAATAGATCCCCTACTAAACTGAACATCTAATAGATGCCTGAGAGAAAACATAAGATTTTATCAATTTCCCCTTTTTAAAAGTATTTTTTCTTGAAAACACTTAAACTTTCTCATTTAATAATTTCAAGCCATAAATGTATGTGCCCCAAGAAATGTATACTTAGAAGTTTCAGATAAAATTATACTGTACTAATTTATGGTGATTATAGTTCCTTTTAACAAACACTGATTCATAAAAAGTATTTTAAAAATACAAAATGAATTTTCCTGAAATGGCACTTATTTACTTGGTAAACAAGTTCTGTAAGAGACTCAGCTAATCTAATTTCTTACTTTGTGAAGAAAGTACTCTTCTCAAGTCAAAATATCAAAGCATAAATAAAGCTTTCCCTTGAGAGAAACACACAGAGTATCAGGCATTAAATATCTCCTATGTGCAAAATAAATAATATTTTCTTGAAAAATTCCGTTATTTGAAAATTTACTATAGAATCACAAGAGGTAAATTCCAGAGAGTGCATTATATATGTTATAATAAAGCAGAGACCAGGAACTAAACATACAATATCCTTGTTTCAAAAGTACAGTCAGAAGAGAGAGTTTTTACCCTTAAAGGGCTGTAAAGATAAGTCAAAATCAGCTAAAATTTCAATGTGAATAATATGATGTGTGGCAAGGAACTCTACTCTTGGTATAGTTAGGAAAATAACCTAATCCAAAGGCTTTGCATCTGCACAGAGGAGCGAGTGGATACTGAAAGAGATTTGCAGATCCACTGTTTTTTAGGCAGGGAGAATGCTCGTTAAATGCAGAACGCTGCTCTGGCTCATGTGTTTGCTCCGAGGTGTAGGTTTTGTTCGACTGACGTATCAGATAGTCAGAGTGGTTACCACACCGACGTTGTAGCAGCTGCATAAGAAATGACTGAGAGAATCATGTTAGGCATGCCCACCTAACCTAACTTGAATCATGCGAAAGGGGAGCTGTTGGAATTCAAATAGACTTTCTGGTTCCCAGCAGTCGGCAGTAATAGAATGCTTTCAGGAAGATGACAGAATCAGGAGAAAGATGCTGTTTTGCACTATCTTGATTTGTTACAGCAGCCAACTTATTGGCATGATGGAGTGACAGGAAAAAACAGCTGGCATGGAAGGTAGGATTATTAAAGCTATTACATCATTATGAATACAATTAGAAGCTGACCATGACAAAGCATATGTTTGAACAAGCAGCTGTTGGTAGCTGGGGTTTGTTGCCGAGCTCTTCAAACTCTGCAAACAGTGTTGCTTTTACAGAAAGGATTTTAAAATTACCTTGTGCTGCGTTAGATTTTTTGGTGGGTGTGCTTGCCTCCAACCTTAGGGAAACACTTCTGGGATAGAAATCAGTGTTAGAAGATTTTAGAATAAAGTCTTTTTCAAGAATCTGTGTTTCTCCAGGTAGATGATGACAGAGAGAAAAAAAAATCTATGGGGAAATCTCTCCCAGCTGAGTTATATGTAATTTAGTTGCAAGGACTGATTGATATATTGGCATATTCAGACATTGAGAGAAATGAGAATGTATAGAATGTTTGGATAGGCTGAAAATTGTTACACTTGGTTTCTGTTTTATAAAGAGTTTGGCTGTCAGTCATTTCTCCTCCTCAATTTCTAGCTTTTGACATTTATTCAGTCATTCTGCATTATATGGAGAAAATATATCAATATCTCCTGCAGGCTTTTTCAACAACTCTAGCATCTGTTTCAGCTATTGAACTGTATTCACGTTTTGCCAAGTTGATGTCGACCCAGCTGGTCTGTCATTTCTCGCTTGATTACTGCTCTTAATTTCTCTGTATCAGCTTGTTTCAGATAGGGCTTTGAAAGCCGTTAATGAAAAATGACAGAAAATGATAAATTATTGAAAATTTTAGCATTTATTTATTTATATATTTTGGAACCTTAATGAGTTTTGTTTTACATTCTTTCTTGCCTGCGTACAATTTTTAGAACCCTTTTTCTGTTTTGTAATATTTCTTTCCCCTACAATCAGTAGATTATACTTATAAGTACTTTTAAACCAATGGAGTATGAGGATAGACTGTATTTGGCTCCAAAAATAAAGTTTTCGGGAAAGGGGGAACAATTTATTCTTTTTGTAGAAACTATGCATCCTTTCTATATCCTGTCTTCATAGGTTGTCATGAGGATCTGTCAGTGAGTGTATATTGGACCAAATATATTGAAATAATTTTAATCACCACTAGGGTAACAAGAAAATAAAACAAATTTAACAAGTGATTGTTTAAAACAGTTGTCAAATAATAGATTCTCCTGAGTATGAAAAGCTCGATTATTAACTGTATATAAAATACAGAATTTTTCAGCTTTCTACCCAGTCTCCCTAATAGCCTACCTAGGCAGCTAAATCATCCAAGTTAATGGACTATCATACATGAACATCTAATATGACCTTTCGATGTACACAGTGCTGCTCGTATGTGCTGTGCCTTTTCTGTAGTAATTGTAATATCCCAGTCAGTCTGGTTAAGGAACACTACTGGCTGTTATGTAACTTTTTTCCTGTTAGTCCATGTTTTTCAATTACGTATTCCCCTTAGGAAGAGTGAGTTAAAACAACATACATTTCAATATCAGTGAATCAATTAGAAACTGGTGGGTTAATTATACTACTTGGAGTTCTCCAAAATAATTGCTAACTTATGTTTTGAAAAATAGTCAAGGATTTGGATGAGTACTTTTTAACCTTGAAGTGTACATGACTGTGGTTGAATATATCATTCATAATTCATACATAGAGCAAGAAAGAAAATAGTTTTCTAGATGTGTAGTTTTAGCAGCAAAACTATTTTTAATAATGTGGTTCAGGAAATCTTATTTCCTTTTAATAGCTTTAAAGTACTGTATATGCTTTTGCATAGTCTGTTACAGTACTTTGTTAATCTTTGAGGAGCTCAAAGACTGACAGAGAATTTTGCAAACAAATGATACAGAGTTCTTTTTTGGTTGGTTGACAAAAATCTGCTGTATTTATACTATTGTTTAAAATACAGCCCTCTTTTTCCAATTTTATTTCTCAACTTTTTATAAACACTTTAAGTGACAATTGAAGTCTGCAAAAACTCTTTTACACTGCATCTTTAGTAGGATTCTCCTTTTGTGAATTGTCTTCTGTGAGAAAAATGTTCGCTTCCTGCTAGCCTCACAACTCCTGTTACCATAGTTACTTTTAAAAGACGGTTTTTCTTTCAATGAAGACAGTGTAATTTAAATCAGCCACTGGACTCCCCAAACCATGTTGTTTTGTTTGTTAGTTTGTAGTTTAGGCTTGCTTCATCTGTGACTAAGAAGTGTTCTGTATTTGATTTCACTGATGAATGGAGAGGACAGACACTAGGTGGCACCAGCTGTTGATTATTAATGAAATCTTAAAGGCTTTGGACCACACACCTGAAGAGCAGGCATACCCTTATTGATAAATGCATTGTAAGAGTTGGAAACGCTTGCTGATCTTTCTGGCTGTGAAACATGATCAGCATGCAAAGGGATGAGACCATGTGAAGTCTTCAAAGCCCAGTTGCTCAATTCTGTGTTTTCTGAAGTGATTTGAGTGATAAAAAAGATGAAGAAGAAATACATAAAAATAGAGTGTTAAAGAGGTGGAACAAAACGAAATAGACTGTATTTTAATATATTTTAAATTCTAGAATTGGTGACTTTTAGAAATCTCTATAGATTTTTCCCCAAATCTCTATAAACTTAGATTGTTTTTCCTAAGAAATTTATACTATAAAAACAACTATCTGTTTTAGGAAAAAATCTTATTAAGTATCAGTTTCTAAGGTCAAAATTGTCCCTTAAGTCTCTTTTAGTGATAAAACTGTCAAGTGAAATTTCCCACATGTGATGGAGTGGCTGCCTTTCAGGTGTATTGCTCTTCACTCAGAAAGATGAGCAGGGAAAAACACTATCGGTTAAGAAACATGCTTTGAAATGTTTTTCCTGAGAAGCTTGCTCCATCCTGTTATTCTCCCAATCTCTTGTCATCCATCTTTTAAGAATGAAAAAGCAAATTAAAAAACCACTTATGCCTGTGCACACACATGCAAATGCACAGCCCCTTGAAAAAAAATTTCAAAACTCTTTACAAAGAGAGAGCAACAACATTTTAGTTGGTCCTAGAGTGAATAAACGAAAGTGAAAAATAGGAATGAAAGTCCATAATTAGGGAGTGGAGAGTAAGTACATTTTTATATCCATGGAAATATGTTTTCCTTGAAAACTAAGAGGTATTTTTTCCTCACTGGGAAGAATTGAGAATTCTTGAGAAAAATGAAATGGTTTTGATAGTACAGAAAGGTAATATATGCCGTGATCCTTGAATGTTCTTTGAAGAAGTATGTGATAGGGCTAGATATCTTAATTGTAGAATAGACTTTGGTGAAGATTTTTATGAGACCCATATGGTCAAGATGGAGAGATATTTGCTGTTTGATATGAGTCTGATGGAGTAATCAGCTTGCTAAATTACCCTGCTTTTGGTGTATCAATTGATGAATCATTGTAAACTAGTAAGAGAGTATCTAACAGGATTATCATATATTTCTATAAAACTGACTCCACCTGATTTGAGCTCCCATAATGTGCCTTATGATTCAGTATTTGGCCCAGCTTGGCCTGTGAAGTATTAATATCCAAAACCTAAAGGAAGATCCAAATAGCCTCTCTAGCTGAAAAAGAGAAAAAATATATTGAATTATTAAGGTACCAAAGGATTATGACCACCTAAAAACTGTGGTGAGGCCAAAAACATGAATTTTAATAGGAATAAGTATAACATTCTGAACTATGGTTCAAAAAATCAAACCAATGAGTACAAGATGTGAAAGAGTTAAAGATTAATAATAATTCATTGAATGAGACAATGATTTTGTTGGCAATAATCTCAGTATCACTCATTGTCTCATATGGCATCAAAACATAATGAAACATGGTAATGTTGTTGTACATGTATCCTGAAAAGTGAAACATAAAAATAGAACAAATTTTAGAATGATACACATACACACACATACAAACACACACACCCACACAAAATACATAGTAGACTCATTCGTACCTCTCTGGTAGCAAAGGAAAAATATTCAGCCAATTAATGATGTAAGCAGAGAATTAACTACTTTGTAAGACACTGCACTCCTTGTTCCTAAAGTGTTCCATGCTGAGAGTGGAGTTGTACTAAAGGGAAATTGAAGAAGGAGATGTCTGAGCTAATTTCAAATGCTAAGAATCTGTGAGTGCAATGATTTCATTTAAAAAATTTCCCCTTTTTAGATATTTTGTGTTACTAGTACTGCACGAGAACCATTCAGGTCAGGAGTCAATAATTCATGGCCCACACGCCTTACCTATTTCTGTTTGACCAGCCAGCAAAAATTGGTTTTTATATTTTTAAATTGTTTTTAAAAGAAGAATATTTGTGACACGTAAAAACTATATGAAATTCCGATTTAATTGTCTATGAAGTTTTATTGGAAGGTAGCCACATCCATTTGTTGACATATTGTCCATGGCTGCTTTCATGTTAAACAGCAGTTAAGTAGTTGGACAGAGACCATATGGGACACAGAAATGAAATATTTGTTATCTGGTCCTTGATAGTAAAAGTTTGCTGATCTCATCTCTAATACTATAAGGAAACTTTGTTTTTTGCTCATTGACTCAAATATCTAGAACAAATGAGGCCACAATTCAATCTCAGTTGAATACTATAAACAGAAATTGTGACCACCCATAATATCTAAGTAATAGAGACTTTGAAAAGCGGTTTAAATATACATCCGAACAGTTAAAGTTGGGTCTTTTTAGGCTGCTAATCTATAGAGAGAGTTTAGTTGGTGAGGAATGTTTATTTAATGTTGCTATAAGAAAAACTGAAGTCTCTGTAATCACTGACTTAAGTATAATATCTGATTTGTCTGAGCTCATTGATCTTGCTGAACTTACTTACCTATTTGCTAAGATTCAGTTATTTTTATCGTTGCTGTTCTGTTAGTGTGCGATTTCACTAGACTTACAAAAAATATGAAAGTCAATTGAAAACAAGTTAAAGTGAGCAGAATTCACTTCTTGCAGCTCCTCTTTTCTCTTTTCATAGATCTATATACTAGGAAAGCAGCTTTTGCATTGCAGAGTTTAGAGAGATACTTTTATAAAAAAAAAGATGAGAGTGTTCTTGATCACATATGTTCTAAAAGGGATCAAGCTATAAATAAATGTACTGTGCTATAAAAGAACAGTTGAAGCTGTGAGTAAATAATTGATAAGACATGCTAGAATTAAAAGTTAGCAATGAGATATTTATATTTTCCTGAATAGGGATATAGGAGAAGGGATTTTTCTTTTAAGTCATCAGAGAAACCGTAATCAGATTCTAAGCATAAAACTGTGGGATTCTGGATTTACTATCACATATTAAAATTCCCATAGTTCCACAATATGAAAGTAAAATCCCTGCATTTTTCCAGTGAAGGATATTATTTGTGCTCACTGGTAGCACTGGAAATTCCAACATAATCCAAGGGATTCTTATTGTATTTCCATGAGGATGTTACTGAGAAGCTATCTTGTGATGCCTGTCTCTATGGTAACAGATACAGGGCTTAAGGGTCTGAAGGAAATTCTTCCTATTGGATTAGGAATACAGAGCAATGAAGGAGACTCATTGCATCACTGAAAAAGAGGATAAAGCCTAGGGAAGGAAAAAAAGACAACTGAGAGGAAGTTGTCATGGGGGAGCTTTTTTGTGTTTGAAAACAATTTCATTTGCTCTTAAACTATCTCAGAATGAAATAACAACCAATGTACAAGTAAAAGTTTTACCAAAAGAGAAAAAAATTCTTTAAAAATATTGTTTTTCAACCACCCAGTCGATTTTATGTAATTGAAGTCACACAGATTTTTCTTTTAGTTGGTTTGCTTTTTGCTATTCAGAAAAAGATTGCTTCTTGCCCGAAATTGATAAGAAGAGGGCTCTACCCCTGGCAAATTTAGTTCTTGTTATTGCTATCAAAGATCTTGATCTTTTAAAGGACTTTCTTTTTTGTGATTCCAAGGGTAAGAATATTGAGCTCTGATTCTCATTCCTCATAATCACTGAGCTTCTCAGGGAATTAGGAAAGTACATGACCTTCTGAGAAATTCTTTTTTTTTTTTGATCTATTTCTCCTAAAGACCAGTAATAAATATAACAAGCAGTACTGCTTATTTGAAAATTGAGCAGGTTTTCAGGGTGTGCTGAGCAACATGTTGTGTTTTTACATGTTTAGCTTTGTTTCTCTTATTAAAAAAAATTCCTAGAAGTTTAAAAATATTTGATTTTCCATTTATTTTATCTTAATTTTAGCTTAGCATATAAGAACTCATCACATTTGAATTGTTTTAGAAAAGAAATAAATATGATTCCCTTTTCCCTTAGATTCAAAGTATATATTCAAGGTGTTATCAAATAGCCAAAAGTATTAATAGTTAAAATATTCACGTAATTTAAATGTCCTTCAGGAAAATATGTCATAGAGGGGCAAAACGGCTATGTTAGTGTGAAGGTCTCATGCATATTTTCAATGTTAACATGAATGTTGGTGTGAATTTTTTCTTATATCTTCATATATGTTAGGGTCAATGGAAAAAAACCAAATTATTGAAGTGAGGAAAAATTTATACTTGATCAAGAAAAATGAATAGGAGCTGAACACAAATATATTTCAAATGGTATTTTATAAGATCAAATTCACAAATATTTACTTAGTGTTTATTATTCACAGGCCTTAGTGCTTAAAACTTCAGAGGAATTAAGTCTTTTTGTGGTTTATTTTCTGATATCGAGAAATTTATAATTTCTCTGTGAAGATGTAACTTTTCATAAATTTAATCTACTCCTTGTACTCTTCAGGACCTGTTCACATTGTCTTTAAGATTAAACAAAAATAAATTTAGCTGTAAGGTTTCAGTACCTACTTTTTTAATAATTTTGGAGAGTAAGTTTTAATAGAAAACTCCACATAGTTTTTTTATAACTCCATACATTTTTATGCATAAATGGTAATTTCAATAGAAAATGTGATTTATGAATAAAGCAAGGCTATTTTAAATACTAAATTATAGATACTACCTTGGGAAACCTGACTTCAATTACAAACGTACAAAGTATGCCTGTCTTTACTGGCCTTCAGAAAGCTTTTTATTTTGTTGGTCTTTGTGGTTACAGCCCAATGTGCACTGCCAAAAATAAGAAAATGGGTAAAAAGATGTTCTAGACAAAAGTACTGTGGGATTTAAAGATGAGGAGATGTTCTTCTGCACAAACATCTATAGAGAAGGTGGGGGATGGCTGAACTGGAAGACTGGGTGGTCTGTATAGATTAATTGCTGTCCATATGCACTTGAAGGTAAATGGCGATTACAGACTTTCCGAAAGAAATATTGACATTATTTGGCAATCTGAGGACAGGATTATAAATACAAAGAGCCAAAAAGAACAGAAGGGAAAATAAACTCATCAGTGTCCTTGTGCTCTAGTTATGGCATTGTTACATTGATTCTAATACTCCCAGGATAAAAACTGATAAATTCTGAACATATTCTAATTTCACTAGCACAGATTTCTTTTTTTATGTATTGTGAGTAGAATTATTCAGTACAGCAACAATGTGCTGGATTATGGAAAGTGATACTAATGCTAACCCGAAATTGCATGGGTTTTAGGTGAGTTGTGGGATTCCTTTATGTTCTAAGACAAGTGTGAAAAGGAAAAGATTGAGAAAAGCCTACCTATGATGGACACATTAATTTGGTGAGTAGGAACTTCAGGTCCCTCTCCCTTTGGCTGCTAACCCATTCACGGACTGGCTTTGGCAGCCACAGTGGCAGGAGGCAGAGCCTGTTTCTCCATTAGGTCATCCGCACAGGATTAAAGCCCACCAGCCGAAGTGACAGGTTGTTTCTGCTGCTTTTCATTCATCCAACAAATATTTATTGATGAATTCAACTGCCAGGCTCTGTGCTAGGCCAAGATGACTAAGATACAATCCCTGAGGAATTTAAAGATGAATGTGCTTTACGTGGAAGAGAAGAGGAAAATATCTACAGTGACAGTTTACCAGAAAGCAACAGCAGCTGTGAATCCAAACAGAAAATCCGGCTTAGGACTGAGCTAGAGGCTTCCAGGGTTCCTAGTTTGAGTGATGTGGAAGGACTGGCAAGCCCATCGAAGAGCAAAATGATAGCTGAAAGGAAAGAAAGCATATTCAGTGAAAATTGTTAGGAATTAAAAGTAAAGGGTGAAGCGGTATATTTGAAGGGTCACTTGAAATAAAGAGGGATGTGCCTACGAGCTGTTGATCATCTTCACTGAAATCAAGCCTAGAATTAAGAGATTTACACTGTTGCAAAAGCCATTCATGAACAATACTAAATATTTTTAAACCTAGCATGAGTGTGACCATACAAACTTTCTCTCAGGAGGATTTCAAATCAATTACCTCTTCTTGGTAGTTTATGTACAGCTATCCCTGGGAACTATTCCCTGTCCTGTCTTTAGAGAAACTGTCATATTAATTTATCTCAATGCCTATCTCTCTTTAATTAGAAGCTACTGGAAAATATTTTGCCTCTGTTTAAAGTTAAATTCATCACAGAATCAGACCTCAGAAATTACACAGGAGAGCTAAAGGGATGACATCTTATATATAATAGGATAGGCCTATTGCCACATAGACCTGAAACATGAGAAAATTGTGTTAGATCATCATCAGTAAGGTTTTATCCAAATTTAACATCATCTAATTTAAATGGTCTTCAGTTTCACTCCCAACTTCTCCTAGGAAATGAAAAAAAAGACACAGGTTTACATTTTAGTTTGAAATAAAAGATAAGAAGTTTATTTTCTGAAGAATTGTCCGGAAACTCCCCCTCTCTCTCCCTCCCCCCCTTTCTCTCTAGAATTTGCTAAAGAATTGAATTGTCTAAATGGTCTCTTTCTCTCTCCCCTCTTCCCTCTACCCCTTCCTACATATATAGATATATGTATTTGTATGCATGTATGGATGTCTGTGTGTATGTATATGTGTGTGTGTATTTATGAATAGCTCTATTTTTATATCTGACTCTCTGATGTAATTTAGATATATAGGCTAAAGGCAAGGAAAATTTCTACCCAACATTCATTAGTAGAGTAGTTTACCTTTATAGATGAAAGAAAGCAATTTTGTCTGGCTTGATTTTTAAAACTTTTTACTGAACTATAATACAACTGTATAAAAGTACACAAATCAATAGGTGTAAAACTTAAATTTTCACAGAGTTGGCACACTCTTGTAATTACTCAGAGCAAAGAAAGATTATTGCCAAAACTCAAAAACCCCATTTTACCCCTTATCAGACAATATTCTCCCAAAAATAAGTACCATATGACTTCTAACTCTCCATAAGTTACGATAGATAGTTTTTGAAATGTATGTCATTGAGGCCATATAGTATGTATTCTTTTGTTTCTTGCTGCTTTTTCTCAACATTATGTTTGTCGAATTCATCTATTTTGTTGCTTGCAATTGTGATTCAATCATTTTCAGTGCTGTGTAATATGCTATCATGTGAACATATCAAAATTTACTTATCCCATTTACTCCAGATGGACATTTGAATTGATTTCACATGATAACCCTTAAAAATAATACTAATTTTAACATTGTATTTTTTTTGCACATGTACATGTACTTTTTTAATGCATATTCCAGGAAGCGGAATTATTGGGTCATAGCATAGCCAAATACTCACCTTTAGTTGAAAATGCCAGTTTTTCAAGGTAGATAAACTTAACTATCATGATTTTATAAAAATTTTAGATATTGTTGTCAATACTTCGTATTATTATTCTTTAATTTTAGCCATTCTGGCTGTTGTGCTTTAGTATCTCACTTTGGTTTTTATTTCCATTTTTCCTAATGAATTAGTTTGAGAGCCTTTTCATAAGTTTATATAATCATGTGGATGTTATCTTTAGTAAGGACCCTGTTCTAGTTTCATACTCATTTTCTATTGAGTTGTCACCTTATTTTTTATATGTAGGAGTTCTTTACTTATTTTCTGGATATGGCCCCTATGTTTATTATATGTGTTGCAAACATCTAGACAGATACGTTTTATAGAAGCCAAGAACTCCAAAACCAGAGGCCCTTAAATAATATTTAGTTCCACCTCTTAGCTTGACAGATGAAGAAACTTAGACCTATGGAGAAAATGTCACTTCCTTAAAGTGTCTTTTATTTAGTACTAAGACAAGAAATATAACATAAGTTTCCATAATGAAGCAGGTTTTTTTTAAAATTAAACCATGTAGAGTCTTTAGCCCCTTCTAATATGGTGACTTACACTCCTTGTCTCTCTGGGAAAGCTAAGAAATGCATAACATATATTAAATAATAGTAATTATAATAGCAAGTACACAGTGATGCATGATTGAGTCTGTGAACAAAAATATCCCCAACTAACCAACTGTTGTGTAGCATGGCCATCCAGTATTTAAATTTATATTTTCTCTTTGACATAAGATTTTATTTTTCCTCTTCCATAGCTTTATTATTATATTCAATTTTTTCTCACATTTATTCTTGTTACTTCTGTGTTCCCATTCCAAATTTTGTTCTAATTCAAGAAATTTCTGTTTGTCTATAGTAGATTAAGAAGAACATCAATTTTCTAATATTTTCTTTCCTCAAATGAAAGAAAATTTAGGTTATAAAGCATAATCACTAATACAATAGTAATATCTACTTTTCAGTGTTTTTGTTTTTGTTTTTTTTCACATGCGAGGTACTAAGTACTTTTCAGGCATTGTTTTAGCTAGTACTTAGAACAACCCCCAAAATATGATTTATTATTTCTATTTTATACATATAGACACTGAGACTCAGTGAGTTTAAGCTACTTGTGGGATGGCTGGAATCAGAAGCAGATTTATCCAATTCTAAACCTCACACTCTTTCCATGATCTACTTTTCTACCTGCTTGGAAGGAAACAAATTTAATGATACAGATTTGGGTCACTACCTGCCTTTAGTGCTTCTGCCATAAGTCTTAGGGGTGCCCCTTTGTTAATCAAAATGGTAATTAGGGAAGTGACATTTTTGGCTTTGATTTTATTCATTTTATTGAATAAAAAACTTTTGATAATGAACTCTTATTAGTGTACAACCCGAATACTGGTTAGATAACTTCATATCCAGAGACCAGATTGTAGCTGATTTTTTCTTACATTTAGAGGCCAGTCCTATTATAAGAGTATTTGATTTCAATTCTGTTTAGCAATCTATTCTAGGATTTATTATTTCTCACCTTTATTTTAGTTCTAAATATTTCTTTCTCCCTCCTGTTCATGAAAGAAGTTTCCCACAGATGTCTGAGAACCAATGTGCTCCCAGGCTCCAGCTTCTAGTCCTTAGCCAGAGTGAGTCCCCTTGCCCCGCTTCCCTAGCTTCATGCAGAGCAGATGTTCATCTAGAAATTTTAACCCAAATGAGTTACCTAGCATTTTATTTTTCTTTTAAGGAGTAAGTGAAGCACATTTTTATAGCTGTTTGAGTGTCTGTAAACATATAGGAATGTCATTAAATCAAGGGGATCTTTAATTCATAGGCATTTGATAATATTAATTCCTTAAATGGACAGAGATTTAAAATTAACAAAATACTTTCATGTTTATTTTATTCACATGACAACCGTATGAGGTAAGCAAGACAGGAGGTATTATTTCTTCTTTATATAGAACCATGTAAATATTTTCTGCCTATTCATATCCTAAATTTCTTTTAGCTGTGTCATTTCCTCTCTCTACCTCTTGCCAGTCACCACCTCAGTCCTGATCACTGCATCTCACTTTGCATACAGTGATAGCTTCCTAACTTACCTGTGGTCATGCTTCTTTCCAGTTTACTCTTCACATGGCTGCTAGGCTCATCTCTCTCAAAGATAAAAATTAATATGTTACTCCCCTGCTTAAAATCCACAAGTGGATCCCCATTGTTGATAGTTTGTAATTCAAACAACTTGTATGGAAGAAAAGATATTTTATAACATTTCCCCTGACCTGTTGTTCTCAGGTCTAATCTTTCATCCATAATGTGAGTGCCACATCCTAGCCATGCAAACAGTTCTCTAAATGGAACACACTTCCCTGTCATGTGCCTTTGGAAATGTTGACTCTACCCCACACCCTTAAACAATTCTTATTCTCACATATTCTCTTATTTCATGTCTTATAATCCTCCAAAATAGTGTAGCTAGTGCCTCTTCTTCACCTTTGACTGAATCATGTACCCTGTGTACACTCCTATAGCAACTTCTTTATACTTATGACAACAGTTTATTTTGTTGCATTATACTTTTCAAGTTATTTATTTATTTACAGATTATAAGTGCCTGAGGACCATGATTTCTCCATTCATTCTTTACCCTTTGTACAGCACCACTGGAAAGAGTGATTCAAATTTTACTTAAGGCCGTAATGGGTTACACAGCCAGAGGTAGTAAGACATTTTTTGAGTCCTATTGTAGCATTATTTCTATTGCATCCTTCTACCCTCCTAACTAACTAGAGTACATAAACCGTACTATTTTGAAGATTCCTCTTTATACAATTTATGGAAATGAGTTGAGCTGCGTTACCATTTTGGTCTATTTCATACTATCAGAAGTTGGAATGTTTAGTTATGATAATATGATAGTTACTCTAAAAAGTACTTCAAAGTTTTATTTGTGATTTACACATTGCCTCCCCATGAGGCCTTAATATATTGAGATAATTCACTGATAAAATAACAGTCTGATCAAGTAAAATCATAAAAGAATAAATTGATAGTTAATTTTATGAGGTACACAAATTCAGGAATATTGGTAAAGTAACAGAAAGTGAAAATGCAGTGTGGCTCCTTTTTTTCTTTTTTCATCACTAATAGAGGATGATGGAGTTCACTAATCTCACCCAATTGTGCTCTGCAGCATGGCTATTGTATATCTGAAATTAAATGCCCACTTTCATTTCTACATAGAGTTTTCATCTCAAAATGAGAACTATATTCTGAAAGATTTGGGGTTGGTGAATAGTGAGTAGTACAGTGCCAGCAATAGGAAAGCAAAACAAATATGTGAGTGGTTTACAGCCTAAACTTCAGGTCCACTCTGGAAAGTCTGCCAGCTCACAGGTGCCCTGAAGCTGCAAAGAGAGTAAAAATTCAGTGGATATAACAAATGATATGGGGTGTTAACATCCACTTCCTCTAATGAACAGCTTTGTGATATTAGGAAATTAATAAAGAAGTGAACCAATTAATTATTTCATAATATTCTAAATCTTCTTTGTGGATGGAAAAATCTCAAAGATGTGTAAGTATATAGCAAGTTGGTTTTAAAATGTATCCATTTTTTAAAATCACAGTACTCTGTGGCATAAAGCTACATCCTAAGGGTCATGTATATTATTTATGTTGATGCTTTTCATAGCAATTCTATTCATTTTTATTGACATTATACACAGTCCTTTTCAGACATAATGGAATTTAATGCACTGTGTTTAAAAAACACATCAAGGCTGAAAGAATTCAATTGTGCAAATTATAGTATTAATTTACTAGGGAGTGAAATAATCATTTGTGGGATTATATTAGCCAAAGAAGATAATAAATTTTATTATATAATTCAAGAAAATTAAACATTGTGACTATGTTTACAAACATTGTAAACATGATGACACTTGTTATGTATTTTATAAATAAGCATGTTGACCTTGGGTATAACAAGGCACTGAGTAAAAGGGAAGGAAAGGAGGAAGACAGAACTATACTGAGTAGTGGGGATGAACTCACAACCTGTAATTGTATATTAAAGGAACATGTGATTGATTGTTTTCCTTTTGCCTTTTTGAGGCAATAATGCCATGTTGATATTCATTTCTGCTATCAAATAAATCAAGTGAAGATCTTTACAATCTTTAACGTAGCTAAGATGGAAAATAAATACTGGCCTGGACTTCATGAAAAAAGTGTGAAAATTGATTTTATTAGTAGAACAACAACCTTCATCACTGCTTCCTCCAGTATGATGGGACATATCAGTAGCGGATCTAGGTAGAAGTGTTTTCCAAGCAGATGGATCTGCTAATATTGTTTTTGATTGAAGGAGGTTCCCATGTTTTTAAAATCAGGAATTTATTTCAAATATAAAATGGAATCTGCCTTGAAGTTTGTAAAAATATGTATACTTTAAGGTTCATTCTAATAGAGTGAGAATGTTGTGATAGTTAATAACAAATCAATTAATTATAATGGGAATAGCTCTTAACACATTACAGATGGGAGGTGATGGGAAATATTCCATGAGACAAATCAGTCTTCTAGTGGTTTCTAGGGGTATTGAGCCTCAGTCGATCACAGCAATACCATGCTCATCAGCTTATACCATATTAATTTCATTGTTTTCTCTGTCTCACCCATGTCTTTACTGTGCTTCCTGGGATCACCTCTGAAATAAATTACTTGCACTCAAATACTTTTCTTAGGGTCTCCTTTTGGAGAAAAGCAACCCATGACAACATGATATTTTATCAATAGTTTTTTATCATTTAATTTTACATTTTTTTTTGACAATGAAAGTTACTTGAGAATGAGGGTGATTATCAAATGATCATTGGTTCTGTTTCAGGAAACTTCTGAAAATTTCCCTAACCCCTAGGTATAGCCTCAGTGCCCTTAGAACTTGAAGAAAATTACTGTATTAGATAATATCCATGCCTACTTCCAACTGTATCGATGAAGATAGAAAGCCATGTCACATTGTGATTTAGTCACAGCCATTACCATTCTGGGCCTTGTCTTCTCTTCTAAAAAATGAAAGTAGTTTACATGATTAATATAACAAACTTTGAGACTGTGTCTGTCCAGAACTGGTGGAAAAAGGTGACCTTATTTAATGCCATGTTTTCTCAGCATGCATGCAATGGAAATGGTAGCAAACATTTCATATGTTTGCCAACTTAAAATAGAATAGATTAGGTTTCATTTTTTTTAAAAATACACAGAACACATTCTTTAGAAAAAAATCTTACATGAAAGCCTAACAGGAAGTAAAAAAGAATTGGAGGTGTAGGCATTCTGGATTAAAAAAAAAAAAATGAGAGGAGAATTTAGTCACTTTCATCCTGTAACCTCATAGGCATAGCTGTAGTACCCTTAGAACTTGAAGAAAGCCACAGGATTATATAATATCTATAATTACTTCCAACCCCATCAGTGAAGAAATGAGTTTCTTTACCTACTTAACCACAGCCAGGAAACAGCTAATGGATAACTTTAAATTTATAATGCTCACATATACTAAATAAGACTGAGTACAGCAAGCACAAGTCCAACAGAACAAGTTTTCATAACCAGTATTGGACATAACAAAATCAGTTAATTAGGAAATTTAATTTCCTAAGCTGTTGACTGCCAGTTATAACAAGTTTATGATGGATGCCAACATCATATGTAAATAGACCTTAGCTTTAGGAAGAAGAAGCCAAATTCACAAATATATGCTTTAGGTAAGTGGCTTTGTGCTGGGTTTAGCATGAGAGTTGGTGATTAATTGAGAAAATCTGTAAGCAGCACTGTGGTAAGGATAATGTTGATGAAAATAGGATGTCTGGGAACACTAATGGGGATAAAGAAAAAAAACATACTAGTGGCTGAATTTTCTTAGAGATTATAATTTAGCCACCAAGCTTTATTTTGCCATTGAAAAATGTCTTACAAATTCAACTATTAATATCATATTTACATCACAATAGACAGTATCACAGCACGTTGTAACATAGTAGTGTTGATTTAGTTTATACAAACTTACACGTTTAAACTATTTTTATCTCTAATATTTCTTGAATAAAGCACAGAGGTATCTTCTTTCTTGATTTAGTTGTCATTTATTAACATTTCATTACA
>CAUYSK010010009.1:0-10917 GCA_963575035.1 Avahi laniger
GGCTAATTTTTTCTATATATTTTTAGCTGTCCAATTAATTTCTTTCTATTTTTAGTAGAGACGGGGTCTTGCTCTTGCTCAGGCTGGTCTCAAACTCCTGACCTTGAGCGATCCTCCCGCCCCGGCCTCCCGGAGAGCTAGGATCACAGGCGTGAGCCACCGCGCCCGGCCATGACCGAGGTTTATGAACCAACCGCATGAGGCACAGTGGAAAAGAGCTCTCGTTCTCCCTCGGGGGCCACCCCCGCCGGCCAGAACCCACAAATTCAAACAAATGCTTCGACCAAAGCAAACAAGAAGCGAGACGCTTCCCCCCAAATCTGCCTTTTGCTCACACCCTCCTGCAGAAGCAGGGATCGGCCTCTACCTGCCAGGGTGGCCCTGGGGTCCCAGGGTAGCCCCAATTCCCACGTGCACCCCCTCTGGCCGGGGCCGAGCTGCATTCCGGGCAGCCCTCGTAGTTCCTGTCTCGGTTCTTTCCCATGCACCGGAGCACGCCCGGCGCCACGCGAGCGTCTTATCTCCCGAGACCTCCGGAAAGGCTTTCGGGGGACGACGGCTCCCAAACCCTTCGACGGACCAACAGGAGGACAAGTTCGGGTCAGAAAAGACTGCCGTCCCCGGAGCGCAGACGGCCTCCCGGCGGGGAGACATCTGGGGCGGGAGGGGGCACAGGGAAGGGAGACGAAGAGCCGGGGACGTCATCTAGATACGAATCGGCTCCGTGTCCCACCCTCCCGCCTTAAGGATCAGGCCCCTTTTGTCCCTTATCTTCCCCCGGCCCTTGCTCAATCTCAACGCCCCAGGACATCGGTGACTCATGTGCAACCAAGGCAAAATCCCTTAGGTGGCTCTCGGTTTGCCCATCTGTAAAATGGGCCACACTGTCACCGCAGGAGGAGGCAAGGGGAATGTTGTGAAGCCGGTGGCTGAGTGCGGGTCAGGACAAGTTCACTCCCAAAGCACGAGGGCCGGAGAGCGCACCTTGGCCCCGGCCACGTACCGCGGTCACCCGGGCCCTCGTGACGCCCTCTAATCGGCAGCTCCACCGCCGAGCCCGGCTTTACGGCTTACCGCGGGCTTATTCGGCCTCGTCTCCCTCAATCCCCTCAAGGGCACAGCGAGGCGGAGCTGGCGTCCCGGCCGCCCCGAGGGCCGAGCCAAGGCTGGGAGAAACCGAGGGAAGCACTCAAGGTCACCTGCTCGTTAGGACAGAGCACAGGACGTGAACTCAGCTCCACGGGGACAAGGTCCTGCCCCCGGTTAACCCCGTGATCGGTCCTTCCTTCCCATTTTACAGGTAAGGAAGGTGAGACCAAGCAAGGCTGCCCAAGGTCGAGAGCCGGAGGCTGAGCCAGGAGGCCCAGACCTCCAGCCATTCTACCAAACTCACCCGCCTGCCGTGGCCGTTCGTTGGCCCGGGCCCCCCGCGGACCCCCCAACACCTACGGACGCACGGAATCCCTTCGTCCGCCTCGAGCCCACCCCACACTCGCCGGGTGACTCCCCGGTCGGGAGGGAGGCAGGCGGTTGCTAAGCGCTCGCGCGCTCCCTCTCATAAAAATAAACTCCTTCTGGCTGGGAGACTCTGGACGAGATCCCCTCCCTTGGAGCCAACAGAAAATTAAAAAGAAATTTTCGGAGGATCTCGGTGACATTTATTTGAACGTCGGCCGTGCCAAAGCCGGGGCCGGTTTACTGGAGTCCAGATGAGCCACGCGCCGCTAGACCTCGGCCCGGAGACCCTGGGTTCCAGCACCTGGGTGATGACCCAGGTGATTGATCTCCCCGGGGGGCTGGAAACGGGGGGCCCAGGCTGCCTCCCCGGCCTCCGGAGGCTGGTCCTCGGGGAGGCCAGGATCTGGCAGGGCCAGGACAGTGACCAAAATAGCCGGGCCGGTGACCCTGCTGGGCACACACCTGCCTGTCCCGGAGGGCGGCCCACGGGTCCCCCGGGGTTAAGTCCTGGGGCTGCAGGAGAAGGTCCCCGATTCTCTGTGTGGCTTCCCCGGAGGGAGGGGGACAGGAACCTCCTGCCCAAAAGAGGAACCCTCAGAAAGAGGGGACAAGTCCGGAGGAGGATGTGCCCTGCTGGCCCTGCCTGTTGCCCCCCGCCCGGGCTGTCCCTGGGGGGCTCAGTGCCACCCCGCCGGGCTGCAGGACGCTGGCGGCGCCACCTGCGCTCCGCGCACGGGCAGCACCCGCCGACCGCGCTTTGGTGCCTCCTCACCTGTCCCCACTCGGCGCCGGCCCTGGCAACCAGCGGGGCCACTCGGCCTCCTGGGCACCCGGGGACACCCTCTTGGGCGCAGCCGAGCATCCACAGCCAGGGACCCAGCGGCGCGGCGACACGCAGGGTCACACACGTGCACACAGCCGGGGGACGCCAAGGCGCAGCCACACGCAGACGCGGGGACACCAGGCACATCCAGACACCTGGCGAGCCCGGGCCACGCGCGCACCTGCCCGCACCAGGAGCCCCGGCGCTCTCGCCCCGGAGACAATGACCGCCCCGCCGGGCCAGGCCAGCGCGACCCCGCGTCCCTCCCCGTCCCCCCCCCCGCCCCCCGCCCCGTCCCTCCCGGTACCTGGCGAGGCCGCGGCGCTGCGCGGGGGTCCGGCCGGGGCCGCGCTCCGTGCGCTCGGGCTGGGGCTCGGCGCTGGCGGCGGCGCGGAGGAGGCGGTAGTGTCTGAGCGGCTCCTTCCTGACCCGGCGAGTCTGTTGTCTGAGCAGAGCAGCGCTCAGCATCGCCCATCCTGCTGGGTGGAAAAATACCAGCTCGGCCGGGCCGGGGGCGGGGTCTGGGCGGGGCCTGGGCGGGGTCTGGGCACCCGGGCCCGCCCCCGCGGACACACACTCACGCGCGCACGCACGCACACACACATGCATGCGCTCGCCTGCACGCACGCGCATGGGCCGGACGCACAAAGAGCCCGGGCTCGCCGCGCGCGCGCGCTGGGTGCAAACGCCGTTGCCAGGTGGCGCGGCCGGTCCCCTCCCGCCGGGTCCCCTCCCGCCAGGGCCGCCAAACCCACCCTCCTGGCTCCCGGGATGAGCCCTGGGGCTCCCCGAGTGCAGCCGGGTGCAACCCGGACTCGCGCGCTTTGGGGCGGTCACGCCAGTTTCTCCGAGACTCGCCATGCCGCTCCGAGAAATGGGCGCAGCCGCCCAGCCCTCCTGGGCAGCGCCGCCTGAGGCTGTGGCGTGAGGCTGGGTGCAGGGCTGCGTGACCTTGGGCGACGGCCTCAGACCTCCCTCATCTGCGGGGATCCAAGGTTAACAGCACCCGGCACCCGGGAAGTGCCAAGCGGGTGTCAGCTACTGTGACTATTTTTAAATGGAGCTGGGGACTGTGCCATTATTCTCGTCCTTATTTGAATGAGCAGGCCCCGGGGGGGACCATTTTCCACGTCTCCGCCCTGGCGGCATCAGGGCAGGCGCCTGTGACCTCCGGGGACAGCGTTTCCCTCCTGTGTTCTCTTCTCGCCTCTGGCTCCTTGGAGAGCCACCCCCTCGGGCCGGCCCGGCTCCCACCCGCTAAGCCTCTCCCCGGGCAGTGAGGCCAGGGTGCTAGCACGGAGCAGAGTCCCAGAGGTGACACTCTCGGAGGAGGGGACTCCGGGGCGGGGGCGATTGCCACACAGAAGCCCGGCCCCAGAGAGAGGAAGGAGGAGGAAGAAGAGCAGGGAGAGGGAGGTGATCAGACAGGATGTCACCAAAGCCGGGGGGCTCACAGGGAGGGGTGCAGGGACCTCAGCGTGGAGCCCAGAGACCCCAGCTTCCTGGCTCCCCGGCTGTGTGACCTGGGCCTGCTGGGCGCTCGGGGGTCTCCCCTTGGCTTTAGCACGACTTGAGTTAATTTCCATTAATAAAAGCTTGGGGCCGGGAGTGGAGGCTCACGCCTGTGATCCCAGCACTCTGGGAGGCCGAGGCGGGAGGATCGCTCGAGGTCAGGAGTTCGAGACCAGCCTGAGCAAGAGCGAGACCCCATCTCTACTGAAAATAGAAAGAAATTAGCCAGACAACTAAAAATATATAGAAAAAATTAGCCGGGCGTGGTGGCGCATGGCTGTAGTTCCAGCTACTCGGGAGGCTGAGGCAGGAGGATCGCTTGAGCCCAGGAGTCTGAGGTTGCTGTGAGCGAGGCTGACGCCACGGCACTCATTCTAGCCAGGGCCACAGAGCGAGACTCTGTCTCCAAAAAAATAAAAGTAAAAAAATAAAAACTTGGCAGCTTTCACATTTTAAAAACCCTCTCGAAAAATGGCAAAACTGGGCCACGCCGGGCCCACCGCCCACCTGCCTCGTCAGCCGCCCCCTCACGTGGGGCCACGGTTCCCTCCTGGCTGCTGCGCTCTGTTGTGCTCCCCCGTGCTGGCCCCTACGGGGACTGAGTTTGAGACCCCTGGCGTCACCGTGCACCATCCCTGCGTCCTCGAAGACATGGCAACCCGGAGGCAGCTTCGGGGAGGGCCAGGCAGACGCTTCCCTCGGAAGCCGCAGACGAGGCCGGAATCCCGCTGGGACTCGTTCTTCTCATTTCAAGAATGAAAATCGATCGCCGGGCAGAGCTCCCTGAGGGCCACCTCTCTCCGGCTGCCGACCGCGTCGGACGGTTTCCAAAGGCTACCTGTTGACGCTTTTGCCGGCCGCTCTCGGCAGTAAAATAAAATCGATCCAGGACTTGGAGCGAAACCTTTCCTCCCTTGCTAGGGGAGAGTCTCATCTGTCAGGCCACCGAGAGTTGTTGCCGGCTGGGCACGGTGGCTGACGCCTGTGATCCCAGCACTCTGGGAGGCCGAGGCGGGAGGATCGCTCGAGGTTGGGAGTTTGAGACCAGCCGGGGCAATATAGCGAGACCCCGTCTCTACTAAAAAATAGAAAGAAATTAGTCAAACAACTAAAAATATATAGAAAAAATCAGCTGGGCACGGTGGCGCATGCCTGTAGTCCCAGCTACTCCTGTAGTCCCAGCTACTTGGGAGGCCGAGGCAGGAGGATCGCTCAAGGTCAGGAGTTTGAGACCAGCCTGGGCAACATAGCGAGACCCCCGTCTCTACTAAAATTAGAAATAAATTAATTGGACAACTAAAAATATATAGAAAAAATTAGCCAGGCATGGTGGCGCATGCCTGTAGTCCCAGCTACTCGGGAGGCTGAGGCAGGAGGATCGCTTGAGCCCAGGAGTCTGAGGTTGCTGTGAGCGAGGCTGACACCACGGCACTCACTCTAGCCCGGGCAACACAGTGAGACTCTGTCTCAAAAGAAAAAACAAAAAATTGTCACTCTCGGCATCCCCCAAGTCCGTGGGCCAAGAGCTGGAGGGCGGTACCAGGGCGACCCTCCCGGTCAGATCGAGCTGATGATCGAGGCTGGGGAGGGAAGAGCTGAGACAGGCAGGAAAGGAAGAGGCCTCGGAGGACCCGTTTAATTAAAATTAGGTGTTTAACTGAGTCTTCCCCCAGCAGGGTAGCTGGTGACCTGCACGCATGATAGACGGGCACGTCTGGCTCTTCGACCTTTAAGTACCTATTTAGAGGACTTAATAGGATGGGAGGAAAAACCAACACGCGCTGACCCCGGCGCAGGAAACGCGGGATATTCGTGCGGCTGCCAGGGACGGTGCAGAAATCCCTGCAAGAGATACTGACGGATACACCAAGTGACGGCGTGGAACGCAGCCGGCGGTTTGTGCTTAGAAGGACCCTGGCAACCACGTTCCAGGAAATGACACACATCAGCAGGACTGGGTGTCAATTTAACCACGGCGTCAGCCTCTGGCCTTGCATGATGACGTCGCCTCCCCTCACAAGGCACAGATCTGGCTTTTCCTGCAACGGTGACCTTTACATCTCTGGACCGAGTTTGATACGATCAAGGACAAAAGAAGGGAGTTTATGCAACAAGCCACTGGCATGAAGAACCAGACTATGGGGGTCTTTCTCTTCTAGGTGAAGAGAAACCTTGACGCCCGACACCCGCTACGACGTGGTGACTCCGTTTGGATTGTGACTTCCGGCAAAAACGAACAAAAACCCCCAAAATCCTGGAAGAAGATGTGTTCGGGGGAAATCGGAGAAACGGGTGTCGATTCTCTGAGGCAGGACTGTGGTTATGTGAGGAAAGCCCACGCTTTCTAGAAACGCGTATCGAAGGCCGTTGGGGGGAAATGTCACGGTCACCTCGGCAGAGAAGAAAAGAGAGAAAAGGGACGGATAGGAGCAAACGTGGCGAAATTATTAAGTCTGGGAGAGAGAGAGGTTCCTTGCACTAGGGGTGTACTGTTCTAATTAAGAGTAAATTCGGCCGGGCGCGGTGGCTCGCGTCTGTCATCCCAGCACTCCGGGAGGCCGAGGCGGGAGGATCGCCAGAGGTCAGGAGTTCGAGACCAGCCTGAGCAAGAGCGAGACCATGTCTCTACTAAAAATAGAAAGAAATTGGCCAAACAACTAAAAATAGAAAAAATTAGCCGGGCACAGTGGCGCATGCCTATTGTCCCAGCTACTCGGGAGGCTGAGGCAGGAGGATCACTTGAGCCCAGGAGTTGGAGGCTGCTGTGAGCGAGGCTGACGCCATGGCACTCTAGCCCGGGCGACAGAGCAAGACTCTGTCTTCAAAAAAAAATAGAAATGGAGGCCAGGAGGAAGGACCGCTTGAGCCTAGGTGTTCAAGATCAGCCTGGCCAACATAGCGAGACCCCACCTCTACAGAAAATGAGAAGTTAGCTGGGCATGGTGGTACATGCCTGGAGTCCCAGCTACTCGGGAGGCTGAGGCAGGAGGATCACTCGAGCCCAGGAGTTGGAGGTTGCTGTGAGCGAGGCTGACGCCACGGCTCTCTAGCCCAGGCAACGAAGCCAGACTCTGTCTTAAAAAAAGAAAAAAAAAAAAAAAAAAACAGAAAGGAGATCCCGGTTCTGCACCTCCTTCCGGAAGCATTGAATAACTGCTCACAATCCCATAGGATAACCTCGCTTTTTGAAAAAAGCCGACATCTGCACATACGAGGAGTCTGGACTCCACTTTACGACGAGTGGGGGAGAGCAGATGAGAAAGAAGGGCTCGGCCCCAAGCATCTCCTCTCCTCCAGCAAAGCAGAGAACCGTTTTTAAAGGGAACTGAGGCGCAGAGGGGAGAATGCGTTTCTAGAGGAGGGAAAATCCTCGGAGGCTGTTTCTCTTCCCCCCCAAACAGACGCATCCTCCAGCAGCCAAGCCCAGGGGGAGCAGAGAGGAGAATTGCAAAGAATTGCACGAATAACAAAAAAAAAAACCCAAAAAGCCCTCTGCCTAGGAACATATGGGCCACTGTGATAATTAGAGCTACGGCTGGCGGAATTTTTTTTTTTTTTTTACCCTTTCTGAGGATGTCAAAATGACAATCGTCGTCATCATAAGCTACACTCAAACCTGAGCACGGGCCGCTCCGGGAAAAGGTCTGCTTGTTAAGGGGACCCTCTGAAAGCAGCCGGGAGGGTGACATGTCGTGGCCGGTGGTCCCCTAAACACCCCCGGAGCGACCCGTCAACCGCAAAGCTCCAAACCGTGACAAATGATTTCGGAAGGTTTGCTCGCTCTGCGCCGACGGCTGAGGTTGCCTGGCTCCCTGTTCCCGGCACGAGGAGGGACATTTTTTTTTTTTTCCACCTCCCAACCATCCCTTCCCACGTTTTAAGCCGTTTCTTTGAAAAAAATCTGTCATGATCAACAAATTAAACCAAAAAAAAAAAAAAAGAAAAAAAGCAAGCAAGTTACCGAATGAATTTTCAAGAGTCGTCGCAGGCTTTTTAAGAAATGCATGATGATGTCTTTTAAACCTCACCGATTTCAAAGGCTTATCCTTGGAAAAGCAGAGAGCGTAGACTTTGATCCCACCCCGACTCCCGGGAGAAAATCGATAATACGACTTTAATGTATCTGGACAGCGAGACGTCACGGTGTTATTATTTTTACCCGATGCGGGTTAACTGCAGAGAAAAAGGTGTACTGGGTCCCAGCACCCAAGGAAAAAGCAAGTTGGAGGTTGGTGTGAGTGAGGCTGACCCCGCTGCACTCTAGCCTGGGCAACAGAGCCAGACTCTGTCTCAAAAAAAAAAAAAAATGGAAATGAAAGTCAGAATGGAAGGATTGCTGGAGGCTAGGACTTCAAGATCAGCCTGGGCAGCATAGCAAGACCCCACTTCTACTGAAAATGAGAAAAATTAGCCGGGCATAGCGGTGCATTCCTGTAGTCCCAGCTACTCGGGAGGCTGAGGCAGGAGGATCGCTTGAGCCCAGGAGTTGGAGGCTGCTGTGAGCGAGGCTGACGCCACGGCACTCTAGCCCGGGCAACAGAGCCAGACTCTGTCTCCAAAGAAAAAGAAAGAACCAGTGTTTTGAAAGCCCACCTGGCAGTGATACTCCTGCCGGCATGGAACCTTCGGGTACCACCAGCAAGGTGCTCAGCTCCCCAGGACCAGGGGCCCGGAGCACAGCCGACCAGAGGGAAGACTCGGAGGGGAAGGCCCACGGTAGGCCGGGGCTGGGGTCCAGCTCAACACCTGAGAGAGCGGAGTTCTCCGCCTGGCTCTGGGTGGTTGCAGTCAGCATCGGCAAAGTGCTCTCCTTCCCTTCTAGTATATTCTCCACTTACCTCCAGAACAGACAAGGAGGGGGAGACTTGGCTCCCCGGGCAGCTGCACAGAACATCTAAAAAATGCCAAGGACATTTCTGGAATGCCAACACTTCAGAAAAGCTAAACACAAACAGTGGGACCGAACGCCGCGGATTTCTCCCAGGGCTTCTGCAAAGCCTGGCGCCCAACCTGCGTCTCCCCAGCCCCGGTCTCCGCCGCGAGCGACCCCCGGTGCCGTCGGAGGAGAAGCTCGTCTGATGCAATGAAGAACCGCGGCGGGGGCGTCTCCCCAGGGCTCTGGACCGAGGCCCGGCCCGGCAGAGACAGGCAGGGTCATTGCCATCGCGGCGGGGCAGGAACGCAGGCCCCCTCACTGAGACAGCCATGCGCCACAAGAAATATCGGGGACACCGAGGCCTCCTTTGCTATTCGTGTCCGAGGCCGAACAGCTAAGCAGTTGTCGGGTCAGGAGTCTGTCTGTCCCGCTTGAACGAAAGCTCTGTGACTTGTGGCATTATCTGCAGAGCTTGGCTTCTAGCAGGTGCCACCAAGGTGGCCGGCCAACTGCCTCTGCTTCTGCCACACCTGGGCACGACGGCCACGTGACTCACGTCGGAGATTTGCGACGACATCCCGGTAACCCGTGCAGGAGAGGCGGCCGTGGGGCACCAACACGCTACACACGCCCGGCTTGGGGCAGGCACTCAGCGATGTCATTTTTTTTGAGACAGAGTCTCACTCTTTTGCCCGGACTAGAGTGCCGTGGCGTCAGCCTCGCTCACAGCAACCTCAGACTCCTGGGCTCGAGTGATCCTCCTGTCTCAGCCTCCCGAGTAGCTGGGGCTACAGGCATGCGCCACCATGCCCGGCTAATTGTTTCTATATATTTTTAGTTGTCCAATTAATTTCTTTCTATTTTTAGTAGAGACAGGGTCTTGCTATGTTGCCCAGGCTGGTCTCGAACTCCCGACCTCGAGCGATCCTCCCGCCTCGGCCTCCCAGAGTGCTGCGATCGCAGGCGTGAGCCACCGCGCCCGGCCCCAAACTGAATTCTGAATAAATGACACAGAAACGGAGTGACTAAGGGAGGCTGGCGGAACAGAGACCACAGAGCCGCAGCAGTGATATAACGGAGACTCAACTGTGCGCCGTGACCCAGGCCCCCCTAAAAAGCCTCCACTTCCAGCCCACTCCCCAAGCCGGGCCTTCCAGCCGCCTCCAAACAATTGCTTCTTTGCTTATGACAGCCAGAGCTGGTTTCTATGGCTACAGTCAAAAATCCCTGACTGATGTATTTTTTTCTTCTCTCTCCCTCCACAAAGAACTGCGTCTCCCATCTGTACCCCGGCAGCACTTAAATACACAGATATTCCAATTATTGCTACAAGGAATGATCTACGGCTATCGATCTCCTTGCACACAGAGGGGCCTCGTGAGAAAAAAAGCCCCGAGTCACTCCTGTCCGTGGCTGGAGGCCCGGCGTGGCCTCTCCTAGGTTTCTGCTGCGTAAACGCGCGTGGAACTGAATTCGCACTTCCAAACCTAACTCAGTATCAGTCTCTCGTGCATATGACAGGTGATTAAAGAACGTTATTGGCAATTAATTACCAGAAAAGCAGGACTTGGGCCGCCTGATACAATGTTGTGATCTTCAAAAATCTCCTGGCGAGGTTGTGTGTTTATTCTCCGACAAATATGCATCGTTAGGAGAATGGTACCGGGAAAGTTTACTGTTTTTAACGGATTTTACCCAAAAGCAGGTCCCGCTGGGTGCAAGGCTCGGAGCCTAGAAATCAAACAGAAGACCGGGAATCTGAGATCGCGCCTACCGCGGCGTCTGGAGCGAGGATGAATATTCCAGAAACGAGCACCCTGAATCCCGTACCCAAGCTCTGCCCAGATCTCTGGCTGATCCCTCAGCTACCCGCGTAAGGCAGAATTTGTGATACGCACCAAAAACAGTCATTAGCGGGAACTTGGCAGCTTCAAACCCCTGTATTAAAACAGAAGGTGCCAGACCTCTGATTTATAGTTCCACTTGCAGAAGCTTAAACCAAACCCCAGCTAATTAAACCCAAAGTAAGTAGAAGTAATAAAAGTAGGAGCGGAAATCAATGAAACAGAAAGCAAACAGGCTGGGCGCGGTGGATCATGCCTGTCACCCCAGCTCTCTGGGAGGCCGAGGCAGGAGGATCGCTTGAGGTCAGGAGGTCAAGACCAGCCTGGGCAACATAGCGAGACCCCGTCTCTACTATAAATACAGAGAAATTAGCTGGACAACTAAAAATATATGGAAAAAATTA